>JADLZL010001391.1:0-14893 GCA_015844335.1 Chrysopogon serrulatus
GCAAGGTGGATAGAAAGAGCACTAGTGGAACATGCCAATTGCTAGGAAGGTTGTTGATGGCCACTATTGTATTAATTCAACCGTCAACTAGCCAGAAAAGGATGCAAATGTGATCACCAAAGTAGACATAGGGTTTACACTGACCAAATTCCACGAGTTTTGGTGTTTCACTATTTATGCAGGCATAAACTGGAAAAGGCGCAAACATACAAGCTTATCGGAGCAAGAAAACGGAAAACGGACTCCACGGCTACACAGGAAAGTTCCAGAAGAGACGAGAAGGCACCACGCCGAGCCAGGGGCCCGGAGGCCACCAGGTGGGACCGGCCGGTCCCACCCCAGACCGGCCGGTCTGGCCCTGGCTCCGGTCGGGTCCCGGTTCGCTCCACCGCCTTTGGGGATTAATCCTAGCCGCCCGTCAATGTCGGTTTGATCCGATGGCTCACGATCAACGTCCAGGGCTATAAAAGGAGAGGCAACCCCCTGGGGGGGAACCCCCATTCATTCATTCTCATTCAGAAGTCCGATCATCAGCCAGAAACCCTAATCAGAGCTCCTTAGCTAGGGCCTAGATAGCTAGATTAGAACTAGAGGGAGGCAAGCCAGGCTTGGAATTCCGGAGCCATCAAGAGCTTGGATTTGGTATAGTTCTTACCTCCTCTTGCCTTTGTTCTCTTTCATTGTATAGTTATATGATTGCTACAATTGAATTGATGAATTCTTATTTACTTATATTCATAGTTATTATGTTCTTTGTCTATTGTGGTTACATGCTTAGTATAGCTAGATTAACATTATGTTTATCCATAGGTTCGTATAGCACTCATCTAATTGATCGTTGGGTGAGTGATAAACATTGTGTAAGCATGGTGCTTATACGTTGTTTATCTGCGAATGCACCCTACAGGCCGGGTTTGGTAGATCGCGGGTGTGACATTCCTGTTGAGTCCTATGTAATCCGAACCCCGTTTATAGGCACAGTAGGACTTGTATACGACGGAAGGGCGAGCTATGTTCTCAAACCTCCTTAGTATGTCCACTATGAATAAATGTAATGCTAACCTTAGCCATGATTACTAGGTGTATTGCACTAACCATAATATACTTTGACATATAGCTAGGAATAACCCAGGAATATCTCTTGATGTTCTACTAGCAACCCTAATGATATAGCTAGGAGTCTCTATCTGTTTATGCTGATGATTATACACTTATCTTATCATTTATCTTGTGACTTACCCCTGCATTGAGTAGCGAGGACATGGTTATGCCTATTCGTTACACTTTAGGTCAACACACTACCTTTACACAGCCATGTAGACCTTCCTTTGGGAAAATATAAATGACAACCCGTAATACCCCGGGTAAAATGCTACAATGGTATTTGATCTGTGCGCTTGCGGATACATTTCTATATTCTAGGTGGTGGCATGATTTAATACCACACCTCTTGGTGTTATGCTGGGGATGACAACTTGGCATTCTAGTGACGGTGCGCTACTCTAGCATTTTTAGCGCCGTTATTAGAGATAACATTAAGAGGTGTCAACAAAGGTCACTTGTCTTATGGTCATCCAAGAAACAATATAGTGTTGCACTTTCTACCGCCAAAGCCGAATATATTAGTGCGGGGAGTTGTTGTGCTCAACTGCTATGGATGAAGGCCACATTGAAGGATTTTGGAATCAAATTTGGACAAGTGCCATTGCTATGTGACAATTAAAGTGCCGTGAAGATCACCACCAATCCGGTTCAACATTCAAGAACAAAGCACATTGACATAAGGCATCACTTCATTAGAGATCACCAAGCTAAAGGGGACATTTCTATTGAGAGTGTTGGCACCGATGATTAACTTGCCGATATATTTACCAAGCCACTTGATGAAAAGAGATTTTGCACATTGAGAAATAAATTGAACATTCTTGACTTCTCCAACATGAAATGAATGCACCCCCAATTATATGACATGCCTCTCCTTCGACTAAAGCAAAGGTGAAATTGTTTGGTATGATGCATTCATATTTGCTAAGGACTTGCTTAGAACACATAGACATATTCTATTGATAACTCTTGTTTAATTAGGCTCATTCATGAAAATCAAATATTTTGAGTACATATTATGCCACTATTGCTTCTATGTCTTGTATGATCGAGTGGCTAGATATGACTTGTTCATGAGAATGTGAACCTAGTGTTCAAACTAGTTAAATGAGCAAGAAAGGATTTAGTTCAACATTGACAAGATAACCATTGAAAGATGTGTGAAGAAGCTCATCATTGGTTCAAACCGAACTAGATTACTTATGCAAGTTTGCTAGTTTGAACCATAAGAGAAGGAAGTTTATGGAAACAAGTGATCCTCAACTTTAAGTGATCATCTCTCTACTCCAAGCTCTCTCCATGATTTTAAGTCTACACCAAGCATGATCATTTCCCTTTATGGTCATTAATAACAAAGGGGGAGAGAATACTAAGATGGGGGAGAGAAAAACAAAGATAGCATGCACCAAGGGTGAGAGAAGATGATGAAGATTGAAGAATGGAAAGAGATAAAATTTTTGAAGTACATAAGTAGGGGGAGCAAGCTCATGAACATGATTGTTTGCATTTGATTGTGCATATTCATATGATTGCTTGCAATGCACTTAGATTGGTTTAACTATTAAGTGGTATCTCTCTTGCTTGTGTGGTGCTTGCTAGTATAGAATTTGATTGATGAATTGATTACTAGCATGCATAGGTTCTAGCTAGATTTAGTGTTTTCCAAGTGATATCTAGAAACCATGCTTTTAATGTTGATCTCACGGGGTTTCTAGCTATTTGATGTTTCTAGCTAGATTTGGTGCTAAGGATGGTTTATGATGTGCACTCCGATGGTATCACGCTTCAAAGGTGTATTTTATACACCTTAGCATCAATTTGGTAGAAATGACTCTCCTAAAACCGATTTATCTATCATGTGTGCAAAGCTTCTAAATCCAAACTCTTAGCATACATGTAGGGGGAGCCATAGCTACCAAATATGTTTTACATGACTTGTCCAATTCTCTTCATAAGCTCAAATTGCTTGGACAAGTAATGTAAAGCCAAAATTGAATTTAATTCCTATCTTTGTGGAGGTTGTCATCAATTACAAAAAGGGGAGATTGAAAGCCCTAGTTTGGTTTTGGCTAATTGATGAAACCTAGGACTAACCCTATTTGCTAAGTGTATGGCATTAGAAAGGGGAGGTCCATGCCAAGTGGTGGAGTGGTGATCAAATTGATGAAGGTGACCACAAGTGATCAAGTATCATACTTGGAGATGAAGGAAGATGAGGAGCAAGATGGAATGCTAGAGGCAAAGGTATATGTTAGGGCATTTCCATTTTGCCGGCTATAGGCGAGTAGAGAAGTTGATGGCTGGGTTTAGGATTGATAACCATACTATTAAGAGGGGCGTGATGTCGTGCAATATCGATTATCTAAGTGCCACTAGGTGAGCAATGACTTTGCATATGCATTAGGGATCTAGTGTGCTGACAATCTCTTGCAAAATCTATTTGAAAATGCTAACACACGTGCACAAGTGGAGAGACACTTTTGTGTTGGCACATGAGAGCAAGAGGTGATGTTGTTCGGGTGTGGAACCCTCCCGCCGAGCTCGTGAGGCG
Organism: Chrysopogon serrulatus; assembly: GCA_015844335.1. Taxonomy (NCBI): domain Eukaryota; kingdom Viridiplantae; phylum Streptophyta; class Magnoliopsida; order Poales; family Poaceae; genus Chrysopogon; species Chrysopogon serrulatus. The sequence goes on from JADLZL010001391.1 coordinate 3,656, forward strand.
GGACTCGGAGGTTTTCGGTGCTGGTTGCAGTGACCGGACGCTGGTCTCGGCTTGACCGGACGCGTCCGGTCCTTTGGTGAAGGCGCGCGCATCCGCTGTTGGGGCTGCGGACGCGTCCGGTCGTTCTGGGAGCTCTCGGGGAGCTCTCTGGAATCGACCGGACGATGGTGCTCTCAGGCCGACCGGACGCTTCGGTGACGCGTCCGGTCAAGGCTGACGTACGCTGACGCAAGCATGCGAGTTTGCCAGAGAAGCGACCGGACTCGCCGCGCGTCCGGTCAAGGTTGATCGGATGCGTCCGGTCGACGAAAACCCTCTCTAGAACCTCTCTGGGTAGTGACCGGACTCTACTGTGCTGGCGTCCGGTGCTGGCACAGGACGCGTCCGGTCATGTGACTGACAGCGCGCGTATGATCAAGACGTTGGGCGTGAAGAGTGGAATTCAAATGGCTCGTACACGTGGCCCGTTATGTTGGACCAGACGCTGGACCGGACGTGTCCGGTCGATGCGGTTCGGGCGTCCGATCAGTGCGCAGAAACCTATTTTTGAGGGTAACGGCTATGTGTGTTTGTGGGCGCCTATATAAGTGATTTGGCCGGCTTGGGGGAGTCTCTCTTGGCACTTTGACATTCTTGACATCCCCTAGAGCTAAGCAAACTTTCTCCCTCACTTTGCATGACTCTTGATTGATCTAGAGAGTGATTGGGAGAGCTTCTAGTGCATTTGCCTTGTGATTGAGCATCTAGTGGCACTAGTGAGCGTTCTTGCTGCGATTGAGCTTATTACTCTTGGTGATTGCCGTCACCTAGACGGTTGGAGCAGCAAGCCGGAGTTGAGCAAGGTTGAAGATTGTTCTTGGCCGCTCCGGAGGTGATTTGTGAGGGGTGTTGATCCCACCCCGCGGGAGATCACGAAAGGAATCCTTAGTGGAATCTCGTGTCATTGAGTTACCCTCACTTTGTGTGAGTTCTTGTGGTGCCCGGTGAGGGCTTGGCTTGTGACACCAATTAGCCACCAAACTACCAAGTGTGTGGTCAACACAACGGGGAGTAGCGTGCTGGCAAGCACGTGAACCTCGGGATAAAAATCTTGTGTCCCTCGGTGTTCCTGTGTGGCTTGATCCATCGAGATCAACTTGGATTTCTCTATTAGATCATTTCTTCGGGTTTCATTGTATTAACAAGACGGTGATTGGTCATCTTCCTGAAGGCACGATTTGCACACTCGGTTTCCTTCCTTACAATTATATTTGTGCAAAGTTGTGTATTAGGTTGTGTAGCCTAGTTGTATTGCTAAGGACCCTGTTCTTAGTGTGCCTAGTGTATTAGGTTTGCTAGAATTGGTTAGATTGGCTTGCAACCCCTCTCTAGGCTAGCGCAACACTTGCTTCGCCATTTGTTATACTAACCGGTTTATTTAGTGCTTTGCGAGGAATTTTTATAGGCTATTCACCCCCTCTAGCCATTTAGGACCTTTCATCACACTCACACACGTAATATAGAATAGTATAAAACAACTAAGACAAGCTTACATAGTCTAACACATAAATATACATATAAGCGATACAAACCAAAGTAATATACATATAAGCGATACAAACCAAAGTAAAAATTAATCTCCCTAACCTAATTACACAATATCCTACTTGCTAACCTAATTTGGGGGCGGCATAGTCTGTATCCATTCATGGTAGTGTATATCATGAATTGTGTAACCACATTCAATGTCAGCAAAGGCCGATGCTCGTATTAGTGCACTCTCTTGTGCCTCGTAAACACGAATGCACGGTCGACCATAGATATAACCTACTATACGACTATTGGCGGCCACCCCCTCAGTAATTATTATGCTGTACTGGCATCCTTGCGTAGTGATCTGGCCAAAGTGTGCATCATAGCTCCAGGAATAACCAAGCCGCTCAATAGCTTGATCCAAAGTGGCTGACAAGGCACATGCAGCATATGTATAATCATGGAGAGGGATCTACAGTGAAAATTAGAGATAGTTTATAAAGTGTCTAATATTAAAAATACAGAGATATAAAAATGATTATACCACATCCATCTGGTTGTAGGTCACCATGATTTCAGCAAATTCCACCACGTCCTGATTACCCTCACGCCAAGCCTGTATGTTGAAGGATGAGTAATCAGGAATACGATAGCCAATGTGCTCTAGTGTGTGCAAACAGTTCAACACGGCATTAAACTCGGCAATTATGCGTGTAGGCATCTCTCCTCTCCTCCGCACAATTTGTTGTTGATACCCTGATGGAGGCCATCTAGGGATGTCAAAGCTCAGGTCATAAGTCCACAACCGACCACGTGCATCAATGGTGGTGTCCTCAACTATCTTCGACGCCATAAAAAGGTAAGTGTTGATTGCAGCCACTGTATGGGAGATATAGTCTACAATATAGGTGATATATACTGAGTACTATATGTACATATTACCAAATATTTGTGATTTTCAGAAAATATTTCTTACAATAGCAGGAAAAGGGTGTTGTGGAATGTCCATATCCGGAGCAAACCACTCATCGCCAGGGTGAAAACCTGGTTGCTTTGGTGGGGGAGGTCCATTGTTCATCCCTAAGTAAAATAAATCAAAATATTTCAAAATGCATATTAATAGACATATAAACATAATAATAATAATATGGAAGAAGCCATACCAGCATATCTAGGAGCCATAGTTGAAACACTTAGAGAAACGAGAGTGAGAGTGAGAGTGAGAGGCAGAACTGAGAGTGAAGTAATATTCACTGGTGCGGGGGCTGGTTATATATATCTGTGTGCATTGATCAGTGCCGGTTTTGGCTACAAACCGGCAGTGAAAGTGATATTCACTGCCGGTGTTATAAGAAAACCACCAGTGATAAGAGTCCAACCACAAAAATAAAAAATGCAACACATAGTGTGTGAAAAATTTGTCAAATAGTGAAAAGGCTTTAATAAAAGTTGTAGGTAATGATGAGTCCACCAAGTTTGCTGTTCAAAAATTTTTGATTTGAGACACTATAGCATGCAGAAAATGTTGTGGAATCTCTCTAAATTTCAAATTTGAAAATTTAAAATGTAAAAAACTAGTCACATTGATATATGGTCACAGCAGGTGGATAGAGCTTGATTTTAGACAAATTTAGAAAAAAGATCATCTCATTTGGAGTAAGGATGAGGGAGAAAAACTGGTTACAAATCTCATCAACTACATTAAAATCAGAAATCATACATGTTCGTCACTAGTTCATGGTTGGCCAGGTCTTTTTTCTGATTTTAATGTGGATGATGAGATTTATAACCAGTTTTTCTCCCTCATCTTAACTCTAAATAAGATGATCTTTTTTTCCTAAATTTATCTAAAATCAAGCTCTATCCATCTGCTGTGACCATATATCAATATGACTAGTTTTTTACATTTCAAATTTTCAAATTTAAAATTTGGACCATGTAGGTTGTATGAGATAAAAAGTAATTACGAAATTTTTTTAAAAAATTAGTAAGACAGTAATTAATACATATTTAATAGACAGAGAATATTAAATAGGAAAACATAATCTTAGTTTAAACCAGAACAACATAATTAATAAAATAAAATAAAAAATATGTACCTGTTGGGTTTTGAACCCGGCCCAACAGACCCAGAGTGATATGCTCTAACCAATGCGCTATGTAGAAATTTTGAGATAAAGTACATAATTGAATATAATTGAACTGTTACTGCTCTGTTTAATATTAAAAAAAATTTGAAAGGTAGAGGGTGGGGGTTTCGAACCAGAGACCTCCAAGGCCAAACCCCCGCGCTCTAACCACTGCACTACTTTGTGATTTTTGGTTTAGAACAGCGAGTTTGGCTCTTTATTCCTTCAGACTATCAGTGCTGGTTGGTGGTTGGCACCGGCAGTGAAGGGGGGTCTTCAGTACTGGTTGTATATGGCACCGGCACTGAAGGGGGTCTTCAATGCCGGTTGTTGTTTGGCACCGGCAGTGAAGGTGCCCTGGTATATATTGAATCGGCACGTGCCCCGCCCATTCAAATTAGACTTGCTGTCTTGCTCGACGCCGAGCTAGCCCCGCCGATGCACTCCGCCGCCCTGCTTGCCGTCGCGCACTGCTCACCGCCCGCTCCCGGGGACGTCTGCGCGCCTTTGCACCGCCGCCTTGGCCTCCCGGGACCTCCGCGTTCCGCCCGCCGTCCTCCCCGCCGCGCGTCGTGCGTGTGCCCTCGACGCGACCGCCGGCCCACCGGAGCGCACCACCGCCGCAAAGACGCTGCGCCACCGGAGCACCTTCGACCGCAAGGAAGCTACACCATCGGACTACCGCCGCCATCGCCATCTTCACCGACGCCACCAGATCAGTAGGGAGAGCGGACCATCGTCTTCCACCTTCTTCACTGTGAGTGCGGCCAGAACGCCCTTTAAGTGCTCGATGAAATGCCACTAAGAAATTTTGTCACATTTCTTGTTATTGTTAACCATGATTTGGCATCCAGTGCTCAATGAAATGCTATTGCTATATTTGCTATGTCCATTTTGAAGAATTTGTGACCATGAAATATGATTATACTATATTGTGCATAATGAAACTATTTCTTGTTTGCATGAAATATGATTATGCTTCTTGTTTCCTATATGTGTATGAAATATGAATAAACTATTGTGCTTAAAATATGATTGTGGTATTTCTTGTTTGCTATATGTTCATGAAATATGATTAAGTCTACATTTCAACTTGTATGTTTATATTTGCATGACTTAATAAGTCTAGATTTCAATTTCTATGTTTATGTGTTTGCATGAAATTAAGTCTAGATTTCTTGCTATATGTTTATATTTGCATGAAATGGAGGCTATATATATAGTGACTCAAATGCTAATTCAATTGATTACTTTGCTTCAGCATAAGTATGATGATGCATTATATCAAGCTCAATTAAATTGCCTCAATCTTTAGGCAACAATGGGAAAACGGTATGTAGTGTTCGTTGGCCGTACCCCAGGCATCTACCGTACTTGGGAAGAGTGTCATCCCCAAGTGAATCGCTACCCGGGTGTGTTGCACAAGAGATATGACAAAAAATCTGAAGCAACCGCGGCCTACCATGCCTATATGGCACGGTGTGCAAACCGTGTTCCCCAAGCACAGCACCGTGTAGTTCCTCTACACGCAGCGAAATTGGAGACTGGATACAAGGCTGTCGCTGTAGATAGTAATGTCACAACTGTAGCGTGGAAGGATATCATTGCCGTATATAGTAATGTCACTACTGTAGCGTGGAAGGATATCATCATTTTCTTGCTAGTTATGGTCATTGCCTTTTTTATTTGGAGGTTAATGTAGAGTACACGAGTAATTCATATTGCTACAGACTTGTAGTAAGTGGAAGGTTATTGTAATTTATTTGGCTTATGAAGTTCTAAATTGGTGTATTAAATATATGTTGTGTTTCCTAATATATGTTTGTGTTATTCCATGTAGCCAAATTAAACAACCCATCAAATCTAGTCTCTACTGAGCCATCTAGGCAGAGGCAGAACGATGACTAGTCATCGTCGCCTGTTTACTGGTCGTCGAACTACTGGGCAACAACAAGAAGCGGCTAACAACACTGCGACAGATGGTGAAACAGATGAAGCATGGACCCCTAGCAGTTGCCTCTAGCTTGACCAAGACGATGAGGTATATTTGTTAGGTCATAATTAAATAATTACACACATTCTAATTAATAAATACAAGGGAGAATCTAAGGTTAATTAATTAGTTTTGTCCAGCCTGTTTCGACGGAGGAACCAAGTGGTTCTGGTACATCAAAGACCAGATCCAAATGCGGTGCGTCAAAACTTGCTACGGTAAAGGATGCGCACTGGCACATCTTTGAGTTCGACCAAGTTGGGGAGCCACTACTCCCACGCAAGGCGTTGGGGCCATACAAGACTATCCTCAGGATTCTTGCGAGGGACTTCATCCCAATAAAATACAGGCACTGGATAGGGAAAGAAGATGATCGATGGAGGGTTCCTGAAGCTTTAAAGAAGAATTTATGGACAACCTTCAAAGGATATTTCACTTTCCCTCCTGATTATGATGAGCGGGCAGTCAAAAAAAGGGTTATAGAAAAAATAGGGATCGCATTCAAGAGTTATAAGACAAAATTGCAAAAGGAATATATCTTGGAGCAGGAAGATCCCAAGTTTGATGAGGGTGACCACCACAAGCAGAGTCCCTACTGGGAAGAATTCAAGCGATACAGGAACTCAGATGAGTATAAGGCCTTGAGTGCGAAAAACAAGGAAAACTCAGCAAAGTTGACAAATCCTCACCGTCTCGGCTCTCGTGGCTATTCTAGTAAGGTGCTTCAATGGGAAAAAGGAGTTTGAGGAGATGGAACGCCGTGGTGTTACGCTTGAGACTGCCGACTGGCAGCTTAGGTCTCTTCACTTTATTATGGCGAGGGCTGCACGGCACAATATTGAAGATGGCACCCTATCGATCCCAAATGAACAACTAGGCAGCCTGGTTCAGAGTATCTCCACGATAACCGATGAGGTGAACCAAGAGAGACGTAAGTCTGATAGGGAGAACGACGTGCTCTCCTAGACACTTGGTAACAAGGAGGATCCCGGCCGCACAAGGGGAGCAGGTCTTGTTAACTGGAAGGTAGCTTTTGAGGAGGATTCTGCTTCTTATCGTAGCCACGCAAGGGCTAGACAAGAACGTGAGGCAACACGAGATGCAATGTATGAGAATCAGCTAAAGGTAATGGAAGAAAGGGTTAACCAAGCACTTGCTTTGGCCTCCGAAGCATGAGGTCCTCAGACCATTGGATCTGCAGACCCTATCCCCACATGCTTGAGCCCAGTGGTTAAGGGTCGTAGTAGCTGTGGATCGACCCCCATGGATGATGCTGAGGCGAGTTTACCTCATTCGGTGGACAACATAAAAAATCCGGTTAATGTGAGGCTGTACATCTGCCAACAATGGACGACAGACAAGGTGACGATCGGCCAGGCTTAGCCTAAAGGAGATTGGTTAACTAATGGTCGCCAAATTCCTTCGGGATATTGGAATGTCACCATTGATAGTATTCTGGATAAAAAATTTAACAAGATACACATTGATTTCCCTACACAAGAAGATAGGCCGCGTCTGGTTCAGAACCTTCATCTTTTTGTCCCGTGGCGCAAGCGGTATATTAAGCTTGACCACCAAGAGTCCTCGGATGATGAGGATGATGCTGAATCTTCACCGGACAGATCTCATGACCAAGCTCTTCCAATTCGTGATACGCCTGCTCGTTCCCCTGCTTCAACCCCCCTAGAAATGAGAATTCTCCACCTCCACCCCCTCCATCACCCCCAAGGAATGTGGGGGCTCCGGTTCTGGCTCCTCCCCCCACTTTGTCAATCCCGAGCAATGTGGGGGCTGCACCTCCTCCCCCGCCTCCCCATCCTTCATCTTCAGCCGGAACATATGATAATCCTAGACTCCCTCCCCCACCAAAATCAAAAGAAGCTACAACGACGACACCCGCAACTAGATCTAGAACAGCCAAAAGGTCCTCCGATTCTATAAAAGGGAATGCCAACAAAGGAAAGAAAAAGCAAATGAGCGAGAGTATTACATCTACGATGAAGGAGAAAGACATAGAATTGCCTATCCTAGAAGCATGCAACGCATTTTTGAGGAAACTATGGCAGCCTTCTAAGTGGACGTCTGTGTCTGAGTATGACAGACAAGCAGCTCGCAGTGTCCACAATCAAGAAAGGGACGAAGAGCTGCACCTCAAAGCCCAGCTAGAGATATATAAATTGATGGAGCAGAACAATAGCCTATCCCTAGAGGATGCTACGGTCTTACATTATGAAAGTGTTCAGTTTAAATTCGCAAAACCAGCATACAAGTATGAAAGAGGTCTAGATTTGCTGGAAACACTAGAGCAGATGGATGCTCTTGGAACGCGTATGCGTGATTTACATACGTTTTACTTAGCCAAAGCAACTGAAACATATATAGCTAGGTTTGAAGCTACTATTCTGGCTGGAGAAGTCTTTGATCATCCTGAGGAAACTATGCAGTTCATAAGTTTTGACCACTTATTTCAATTCTATCAAAGACGTGACCTCGATACACAGATAATGCTCCTGTGGACTATGTAAATACCCTAGCTACCCGCATGAATTCATAATTAACTACATCTTTGATTATTATTTGACATATCTTATACTCTATGCAGGTGGCTACATGATTACACGATAAGAAATAACATTATTGTAGCCTTCTTGGACCCAACCCAAGTCAATGAGCCAACTTGTAGAGGAGACGTTGGCTACGACCGGGAAGATATGATAAAATGTCTGTCCAAGTTGTTCAAGGGTTTTGCCAATAAAAATAAATCGGACGTGCTCTTGACCTACAACTGCGCGTATGTGGTCTCTACCATTATTTCTACGCATTTTATATAGCTAATTAAACTTTTTTAAATATAAATAGATTTTGTGGTTGCAGGCACCTTTTCATCTTCATCGATGTCGATATTAAAAGAAATCGTATTGAGGTGTGGGACTCCAAAAAAAGGCTGCTATCTCTGATAGCTCCTCTACTCTGTGCGTTAAATGAGTAAGTTAATATTTTCCTAAGCAAATAAGTTTATATATTTATACATATATGTATATAGCATACTTAATGTTATTGCATTTCCCAATTAATAATGTGACGCAGAGCATGCAAACAAAACTTCAAGGTGGAGGAAATGCGTATCAGGTACCTAGAGCCACCGCAAGGGAATAATGAATTTGGGTTCTACGTAATGTGGGCCACGAGGCAATGGTTTAGCATGAAAAACATCAAAGCAGATAAGATGGTATGTATGCTTTTAATTCTATTTTTTTATGACATAATATTCTCTTATGGCTTATATTTGTGTTTCCATTGTGACCTATTGAATGCTCGACAGCGGGAAAAGCATGGACACAATAGGCTCTTGGATATGGAGATACGAGGATATCAAGAGGAGCTAGCAGAATTCATCATGAAGCATATTATGAGCAAAGAAGAAAAATTCTCAATTGCCCGTTCGCAGAAGTTAAAGAATAATTTCACAACAGAGCGGCTGGCTAGACTCTTATAATTGTTTCATTAGATTAGTATGGTATTATAAAGGACTATTAATATATATAATATTAATGTATGCGGTATTTGCTATAATGTTATCAAGGTTTCAATGTTATGATTTTGTTTTTCTATCAGCAAATATGAATTTTAATATAATAAAAAACCAAATTAAAAAGGGAACAAAAACCAATTATTAAAAATACCATCAGTGTCGGTTGTCATAGAGGCCGCCAGTGGTACAATGCCCATCACTGTCGGTGGGCAGCAACCAACCGACACTGATTTTGTACTGATCAGAGTCCGCTCTAATAATAAACCGACACTGATCTGTTACTGACCAGTGTCAATTTGTTACTAGAGCCGGCACTGATATGTTCTTCATCAATGTCGGTTCTAATAACAAACCGGCACTGATATGGACCTGGAACACTGCCGGCCGTAGTCTCTGACCGGCAGTGTAAACTGAGCTTCAGTGCCGGTTTATGGGAACCGACACTGATGTTGAACCCTCATCAGTGACGATATGGCTCTGCCGGTTCAAAATCCGGCACTGATGTGGGGTTTAGGACCGGCACTGATATGTCGATCTGAGGTAGTGATTCAGATAAGTGCAACCGCTGGTGTAGGTGATGCACAACAACCACAATGTTCAGGGCCATCGGCACGCCCTCGCTCACAAGATGTCGATGACAACGATGATGATTTCATGGACCTCCCGAATAGGCGCCCTATCATCAAGAAACAACGTACCAATGAAAATGTCCCAGCCAATGCACGCAGGCAGGGAACACTGAAGGAAACAGTAGGCCCTTCAAATGCTACGGGTGGGAAGGTATAGAGTCGTTATTCCATTGTCATGTAAAAATTCCGGCTGTTAGAATTCAGAAGACTCCATCCTGTCTCACTGATATTTCTTGAACTAACACATAGTTTCATGCATTTGATCAACTACCCCGCTTCATTTTACAGCATGCCAAGATTGGGGTCAAATATCCTTAAGCACCAACAGTCCGATGTGCACCCTCTATATTCAATTCCTATATATGGTTGATTCGACTTCTAAAACTATTGCCGTGTCTATGATGCGCTAGATGCAAACATTTCCAGCTAACTATCCCACTGTACATGCTTGCTTGTTTCCAGCTATGTACGTGTGTTCTTCTTTGTTTGCTGTTATGGTTCGCTCTGTATCCTATCTTTTAAATCTATGTTATTAACTTATTATGGCATTTTGTATTGAATGTCTAAATATTGAATTGTCCAACCATCGAGAGACAATTTTGTTTCTATTCTTAACTGCGTAAGTTATGCATAGGGCAATTATGGTTTGGTAATCTAATTAAAGTAAAATTAATATTTATGCATATCAAAGTTTCTATGCATATCAAAGTTAGCATGAATAGTTTTTATGCTTTGTCCTTGATATATTGTGAATGAAACTGAAATCTTAATTTTGGATGCATAGAAAATGAAATCTTAATTTTTTGGATGCATAGAAATTGTTTGTATCATTTTCAGTATTTTCATATATAGTATCAATGATTAGTGACAGTGATATTTCTGTTTGTACGATAAAAGATTATTTTTGTATGATGATTCAAAACTTTCTGCGATTTGTCATTTTTGTTTCTATGCAGTCCCCATTCTATTCTTGCATCGCCACTGCGGCAATCAACAAGAGCGCAGCCTGCCAAGCGCATAGCTCGACAAGATCGCAGCCATATTTATTTTTCTATACACAATTGCAATATGGCAACACAACCTGTCCAATCGAACACCTGGCAGCATGCAAGACCTTGTTAAATTTCTTATGCTTCTATGACTGCGTGTCTATGATTTGAATACAAATTGTGAATTAGATTAATTCTAGGATGTAGGCTACCAGTTCTAGAAATGTATACATTTGTGCTACTATTTTTTATGCTATGCTTGGTTGTAATCCGTGGTTATCGATGGCTGCTAGGGCCAAAAAATTATACCCAAAAGATATAGTTTGTTTCTGGATTTTTGGCTATGATTTTTGTATTAATGTAGCTAACATCAATTCTGCAAATAGGTATCTACGCCGCTTGCTTGTTTCCAGTTATGTCCATGCCTTTGTCTTTGTAAATCCCAATCTGAAAC
>JADLZL010001392.1:0-20199 GCA_015844335.1 Chrysopogon serrulatus
GATTTGTAGATCCTTATGTTGTATTCAAAGACCCCAAGACTCCGTATGCCTTATGGAGAGTTCAAACGGAGAGAAATTACGGAGGTACTTGATCAATCAAAAGGATAAAAGATATATACTCTTTCCCTATAACTTTAAGTAAGTATCGTTATCGTGTGTACATTCTATTAAACCAATTAATCGGATCGGTATGAAGATATATAATTAATTTGCCTACACACATTTGCAGCTATCATTGGATACTAATTGTGATTGATCTACGGCAATGTCATTTGCAAATCTATGACTCGTTGAGAAAACCCTTTGGAAGATTACCAAGAAATGATAGATATTATCCAAGGGTAACTTCGATATCTAAATATTAATTTTAGCTCTTTAACTCGGTAATAGATAATTAATAATGATCGTTTATTGCTAGGGTTTGGGCTGGGTTCGTGCATAAACACCGTCTAGATTTGAAAGCGCCACTTTCAAAGCCTATCCTACTTCGGTGGATTCTACGGCAGCGGGCGGGCAAAAAATTTATGTAGCTACTATGTCTGTGAATTTCGACGGTCTAAAAAAAAGAACAAATCTTGAGCACGCAAAAAGTATGTAACATGTATATATAATAAGTTCATTTCATTTATTTGTTGCTATTTAATAAATCTTATTCATACCTATAACTTTTTTTCTTTAATGTCTCTTGAAGGAGACGTGGTTGAGGCAGAAGGTGTTGGATGAAGTCCGCCTAAAAGGAATTCGAGGAGACAATCGCAGGGTTTCTTAACGACCAAGTCACGAATCCCGCCGGCGAGTACTACTTCAACCCTAACGAGCCAATTGAAACCAAACCAAGATGATCATTTGTACGACTCTTGAGTGGCGGAGAACAATTAAGTTGTAAATACTTTATCCATGATGGATATGTGTAAATATTATATTATGGACCTATAGACATAATAATATATAAATAGTGTTATATAGTATATTTATATGTAATAATTGTCAATTATATAAATTATAGGTCTTGGCGTCTACATAAACAAGCGGCCGAACAATACGCATTTAAAAATAATAATAATAATATAATTGTAAACCAGAAATAGAAAACCAAAAGAAAAGAAAAGGAAAAAAAAAAAACTCTTTAGTCGGTTGGTAACACCAAGGGACTAAAAGGGCGGCCAGTGGCGCACCCTAGCACACCCTTTAGTCGGTTGGTGTTACCAACCGGGGACTAAAAATGGACCTTTAGTCCCGGGCCAGCGGAACCGGGACTAAAGGTTTGACATTTAGTCCCGAAACCTTAGTCCCGGCCTCCGGGCCGGGACTAAAGGCCGTTAGGCCGAGGGACTACAGACCCCTGTTCGTAGTAGTGGTAATACAAACTGTTTGTGAAAAACATCACCAACAATTTTGTTCAGATAATTTTGTTCAGATTGGAAGTGAATTTGGCCAAAATTATTTCCATATATGAGAATCCCAGATAGTCCTTAAATTAATTAATTACTAATTAAATTATTTCCATATATGCTTGATCACCCTGACTTACGAGTTACTCCCTTTTTTTAAAATTGAGGTCACTTTATTTAGCTTTTCCTAAAGTCAAGCTGTTTATAATTGATATAGATACATGTCTCTATAAATCCGATTGAAATTCATTGGAGAACTGAGACTGAGAACAAAGTTAGAGCTTTTATAATTTGGAACGAAAACGTTATTTGTTTTGCTAGGGAGGCTTTGCTTAACTGTAACACTCATGTCCTAGATCCTTAGCAAGCTTACGGCATATCATGTAAAACTTCTCTTAGTTAATATAAAGATATGTAATTTTTTGTGTATTCAGGAAAAAAAATTATTTGTGACTATGTTTTGGTCATGTGGATCTTATTAACTAGTAGGATGCCCCGCGCCCGCGCGTTGCTGCGGGTATAATGTGGTTTGCTAATGTGAATAGGTTGAATAAATACATAATAGCATATATTAGTTTAATGTGTTAGTGGATAATGATGTGGACACTTTGTATGGCGAGTTAGTGGCATGTGCTAGTGGGATGTTCTAATGATTTCGAAGCATTTCACCCGAGATCTCACTCAACCGAACTCTCTCCGGCCGGGGGAGTGACCGACTTTCGGTGGAGCCTCATTAGAGGGTTATCGTAAATCTTATTGTTTTCGAAGTATTTCACCCGAGGTCTCACTCAACCGAACCCTCTCATCCTTACTATATCTGAGGGTCATCCCCCTCCTAAAATTTTTTGGAGTTTTCCTTCATAAAATCATGCATGTTTCAGAGGACCACATGTAATCTATGTGATATGCAGTTTTTGCTTAGAAGTGGGTTTTTGCTTAGAAACGGTTGAAATATTTGCAAAAAAGTTATCGAAATATATCCATGTGGGGTCTTGTTTTAAAGAGTTTATTGCGAGGAATATCATGGTGCAATTAGATTTTAATTACGATACTTAGTTTAGGTGCTATAACTTTTTTTCTATTTCAAAAGAAATAGCTAGTGGGGAGATTAATGAGGTTTACTGGGCAAATGATGTCACCTAGCGGGCGGATGACATCACTTTTGAGGCGTGGACCAATCAGAAGACTGAGAAATGCCTTGATTGGGTTTTGCATTATAAGAGTTATAGATGATTAAGGCATTTGACCTCGCTCCTTTGGTATGCATGGAGTCGTCACAATGCAAGTCAACACGTCCTACTATTTGGAAGAAATGTGTGTGACATCCGTTTCCTAATTGGAACTACGAGCACCCGCCGAACTTGATTGTGTCTACGTACGTAGGTACGTTATCCAACATGAAACTGTGCGTAGAAAAAGAGCGATAGATAACGTCCAATAACAGAACCAACGCTGTTGAATAAAGGTGACACATCGTAAATAGGTGAAAGAAATTTTTTTATATATCTAAATTTTTGATTAAAAATTAAATTTCTATTGAATTTTAGATGAAAAAATGAATTTTATTAAATTTTCTATGAAAAGAATTATTTTTTCAGAGTAAAAAAGAAATTCATTGTTTTTTAGGGAGGGGGGGCGCCAGCCACGGCCCCTGCCGGCCTCCTTCGTTCCGCCTCTAATAATGTCCAGTTTGACATAGCCTCTTGAGGAGCAAGCATATATATATGGTCGTCCAGCAATCCAGCTGCTAGATAAGGTATTGTCGTCATTAGTATCAACGACCATGGGCAGCATCTTTCGACCAAATCTCCTCCTCGTCTGCACGTCGTCGTGGCTCCCCTCCTCCTCCTCCTCCTCCTCCTCCACTCCGCTGATGCGGCGGCCACGGCACCAAAGCTGCCTGTTCGGGCGGTGAACCTCGGCGGCTGGCTCGTGACAGAAGGGTGGATAAAGCCGGACCTCTTCTATGGCATTCCGAACAACGACACCATGGTATATACTCCCTCCGTTTCAGAATATACGCATGCAAATGCCGGCAATTTTTATAAATATTAAATATTATCGATTAGTATCATGATTAGTATCATCGAAAGGTCTTTGGATCTAGTTTTTTAACAAAATTATTTGGAGATAAAAATATTACTGGCGTATTTTCTATAAACAAACTTGTGCAAGACGCATCCCACGGCGACACTTATTTTGAAACGGAGGGAGTACGCATGCAACTTGTACTGTATCATCCGCAAGCACTGTACATGTCGCTCGATCTCTTGATGTCTGTGTGCGCGTACTGTAGGATGGAACGCAACTCCAGTTCATGTCGGTCACCCAGAAAAGGTACCTCGTTGCTGACAATGGAGGAGGCGCCGCCATCTTCGCCGACCGGATGAATGCATCCAGCTGGGAGACCTTCCGGGTAGATCTCTCGCCAACGTCGAGTACATATTCTACAGTGCAAATTTTGCTACCCTCGTTCCTTTGACTTGCAGGATTCATTCTCTTAGAATGATTCCCATACGAAAGCCTCGTTTAGATCGTAGAATTCATAAAGGAATTTTATAGAATCGTAGAAAAAGAATAGAGAGATTGTTGTTTAAAACGAAGGAATATAGCCTATTATTCCATAGAAAAGCTATTCATTCATACGTAAAACATGAGAACTAGAAAAACCACTCTCTTAGAATGATTCCCATACGAAGGTCTCGTTTAGATCGTAGAATTCAAAAGGAATTTTATAGAATCGTAGAAAAAGAATAGAGGGATTGTTGTTTAAAACGAAGGAATATAGCCTTTATTCTATAGAAAAGCTATTCATTCATACGTAAAACATGAGAACTAGAAAAACCACTCCAACCCAAGGGAACGGTGGGAGCATTGGCTCTCTCTCTTTCTGCATGCTCCTGTTTTTCTCCCTCTTAGCACTGTTTTTTTTTCGCTTCCGTGCTCTATTATTGATCTGGAATGGGATCTCGGTTGGGTTCTGGTTTAGATCTGAAAACTACTTTATTTTATTGCCCCCTATTCAAGATTGCATATAGTTTGGTAATTCTAATATTATTTTAAAACAAAAAATTTGTGTATTTGAAAATTCTATTAGGCACCACAAAAATTGTTGCTAGAGAAAACTAGAACCATTAGATAAAGCTTTTATCTTATTGGACTTTTGAGACAACATGACTTACCAAGATTCAAATTTGTTTTGTGCAATCTAAATGGTCCGTATTTTTCACTTTTCCATTTTCCTCTGTGTTTCTTATCATTCTTCTTTTCACTTTTCTCCATTCATGCGTTTCTATATCATTCCTCTATTTTACATTGCTTTGTTCCAAATAGATCTGAATTATGAAATATGATTGGCTAATTGATCAGTTGGATTAGTTCCTCGATCTGACTTAAACAAACCAGACCTAAATAACCAAACTTGTTCTCAACTAGTCATACTTTAATTATTATCCATATATGCAGCTGTGGAGGATTAACGAGACGACCTTCAACTTGAGGGTGAATGGCGGACAGTTCTGGGGCGTCAACAGCACCGGTGCACTTGTGGCAACGGCAACCACGCCTGGGCAGTCCGAAACGTTCCAGCTAGTGCGCAGGGACAGCGACAAGAGCCGAGTGCGCATCAGTGCGTCAAATGGGTTCTTCTTGCAGGTACTTATAGTTCATGCTAAAGATTTACTCCCAGTTCGTGGAATTCTTGTGCTGATGTGATGATGACGATCTGCTGTCGTGCCCCAGAGTATGTGGCCAGAAACACCCCAACATTCTGCATCGTCTTAGATGGCGTTGCTAGAAGCTTGCTAGAGTTCATATTGTTTGGTTCTCAAAGGATTAAAAACTAGTCCGTGCCACATCCAAGAGAATGCTATATAAGCTAATTATAAAACCATGCCATGTATTACTTAGCGAGACGAATCTGTTAAATTCAATTAATTTATTATTAGCAATGTTTACTGTAGTATAACATTATCAAATCATAAACTAATTAGGCTTACTAGAATCGTCTCATTAAATAGCCTTCAGTTCACAAATTAGATTTGTAATTAGTTTTTATTTAATACTATAAATTAGTGTCTAAAACATTCGATAGAGACTAAAAAAATATTGGAGCAATATTTTTTAATGTTAGGGTCTATTACTTTGTATGATAATATAAATAGTTGTTTCGTTGAGTTTTGGTTTTTGAAAAAGCTGCTGTGATGAGATGTGAGAAAGCAGCTGTAAGATCGGGTCGTACTCGACTGTACTGGTCCCACACCCGCTGGATCTGGGGCAGCTGCCTACCTACGACACCTTGCAGTGCAGCGGTCGGAGCTAGGGACAGGGCAGCCGCTGGCCTGTGACAGCCGTTTTGGCCTTGCAACTCGTGTGGTGGCCCTACTCTGCTGTGGTCCCACTATAGCCCCATGATGGCGACCTCGGACGCCCGTTGTACAGCTCCGTGCGTTGGCGTTGAGGACGGCTAGGGAAGAAGAGATGGCCACGAGGTCGCTATAGATGGGAGCTCCATAGCCATAGGGGCATGAGATCGATGGAGGGGCTGGGCGCGCTGGCCTAAGGCTCGATGCCCTGGCGTGCAGCGGCCAACTGGGGAAGAGCGTCTCCGGAGACCACGACCATAGCTTTTTCTTAGGGGAGAAGAAGGAGAAAAACAAATCATTATCTACATAACCAGTGGTAATTTTGTGTCCCAAAAGCAGCTAAAACCAGGGAGCAAGATGCCTTCTATTTTGTACCAGAGTTAAAGAAGCTAGTGCTTTCAACCCCTTGGTTTGGCTTTTGGCTTTTGCAAAAGCAAAAGCAAAAGCAGGTTGAAAAACCTAACCAAAAATATCTAAAGCTATCCTACAACAATCATAATCAATGGTAGAGACACCTAGCTAGGCGGGACTTTGGCTGTCCCAAGAGCTAGCTAGGAGCTCTATTGGGGTACCTATACAAAAGACTTATTTTGGGTGCTATGAGGTATCTATATCAAAAGACTCATTTTGGGTGCCATGAAAGACATAACCTAAATCTGAGTATCTTTTTTTTTCTGTAGACCCATTTATAGAAAGAGTTGTCTTTTGGGTTTTGTTGGAAAAGACAAGAAATAGGTATTGAACTATTGACCTATAGCGTTCCCCAAAGAATGAATAGGTCTTGTATTTTAGGTCGCTGTTATTGAAGACTATCTTATAGTGCACCTCAACTTCTTAGGAGGTTAAAGCAAGCCTATTGTGTTTACTCTAAATAAATCAGAAAACTAGCGAGGTTATAGTCACTAACCTCATCCATCGCTGATGATGTTGATTTTTTTTATTAAATAATAACTATATGTAGTAGCAATTTTATTTTTATTAAAATAGAGTGCTACAATTACACTATCTATAAAGATATATATCATAATGTTTCGATTGTTAACAATTTACAATAGTTATTATAATAGAACTTAATATAATTTAAAATATTTTGTTATTGTTACTGTTATAATAGTTTCATGATTGCTAATACATAATATATATATATATATTCATCTTTGGTACATGTAAACTTGATCTACATGATGGCATAGTATTTATGTTTTCTTAAGCTTTCTTATATATTAAGAGTAACAGTTGGTAATTCCCAAATGTATATAGGTGTGTTTAAATAGTTATTCATAATAGCATATATATCGGTAATAATAGAAAACTCAATTAATCCTATGGCTATTATTATCATGGTGATTGGAGTCTGTTAATTGATAACCAGATCTTTCTAATTATACATAATTGACTATGGAAGTACATATATAGTATATTATATTATATATATATATATATATATATATATATATATATATATATATATATATATATATATATATATATATATATATATATTATACCAGGTGAAGACAATGGCATCAGTGACGGCGGACTATGGCCAGAAGAATACAAACTGGAGTGACAATGACCCCTCAGTTTTTGTAGTAAACAATGTCGCCATCCTAAAAGGAGAGTATCAGTTATGCAACGGCTATGGCATAGCAAATGCAACACGAGTGCTCACGGTACGTTCCAGTCCATTTTCACTCCCGCGTCAGCCTTTTCAAACTCCACAACCGTAATACCTGTATTTGAGGTACACTACCGTAATACTTAGTCTCAATAACAAATTCATTCAGCAACAACAAATGATATTACACTCCATATGAATGTAACCGCAAAGTTTTGTCCAATAGTAGCAAACCTTATATAATGGTCTATGAACATATTTTCCTTTTTTTCTGAACTAGTAATGAGATTCTAAACTTTTTCTCATTTTTCTGAAGTAGTAAGGTTCTTTACATTATTCATCCAAACAGTCATTTGATCTTTTTGTCCTTTGCAAAACTATAAGTTCATCCAAATAGTCAAAGCAACAATCCCAAAATTCATACTGTAAAATAATCATGTGGTAGTATAATATAATATAATATAATAATATTATAGTAATATGAAGCTTTGCAACAGTAGGGCATGTACAATGGGTCCCTTCGACCTGTTTCTTCGTTGGTACTTTTATAGAAAACACCCTGTCACAGCGTGGAGATAGAGGCTGCGTTGTCTAGTGATGCGTTAGGGAAGGCCCGTGCTCTGAGGCATGGAAGATGGCGATAGCAGCATTGTAGGAATCGCCTTGGCGATGCGCGGATCCTGTGCGCAAGCACGGTGCACGGGGGATCGAGTTCCAGCGCGCCAAATTACTTTGGAAAAAATCTAGATAACCTCCTGAACTATTGGAGCTTACTTAATCTTCCAACCTATAAAACCGGCTATTTAGTACATTAAACTTTATCAAACCATCTAATTAACCTCTAGGGTGGTTTGGGCTGGTGGTTCTCCTGTCCATCGTAGCTTCAGGCCCCACCTGTCAGTAGCAAGCCAGTGACGAGCCCCACCTGTCCATGGTAGCTTCAGGCCCCACCAGAGGCTGCTGCGCCCTCTGCTCTGGCTTGTGGCCGCTGCCGCAGCGTCGCTGGCGCTGGCGCCTCCGCCTTGCAGTGCCTGCGTATGGCCTCCCAAGACGTGCTGCTGGTACGAGTACGAGTACAACCCGCCCGTAGACAGCTGCGGCGACTGAGCCTGCAGGTGGACCGCCTGTGGTTCCGCCTTGATGACTTCGTTCATGCCCGCTGTGGCGAATGGGTAATTGCCATGCTGATCTTTTCTGCAATTCAATTCCTACACAACAGGCAACACCCATTCGTCTCCTTTCCATGCCACCAGCAATGGAGCCACGATTTATGCCCACCTGCTGTTGTTGCACTACAGCTAGCTGCTGCTCGTTATCGGCCAGCTTCCCTCCCTCCCTCCCTTGTCACTATAGATGGCCAACGGGCTGTGCCGAGCCAGTTGGAGTTGTGCTACCACGGGCCGTCATGCCTGATGGGATGTTCGGACTGAACACGACTTGCTTCAGAATATCTAAACATGTTTGGAATATCTAAACTAAAAATGATATTTCAGTCCAAGGGACTTGATCGGATATTTGCTCAGGAATTTTTACTTCTTCGTATATTCCGAGATAGTCTCAGATATTCCGAGAAATACAAAACTAGACTTCTTTTTTAAACCTTTTCAAATGTGCTCAACCCCAGCAAGTGTTTCAACATGTCAAGTATGTGAGTTAGCATTTTTTTAATCATTTTGAAAACTTTTTTATTCCATCTCACCATGTCACTAAGCGCAATACATATGCACATAAGACTCACACTTAGTAGCACTAGATAACTATTGTAATTAAAAATTTCTCCTCTTTATTGTACGGTTATCTATCTTAAATCTGATCACACACTCTATTGCGTCTTAACCGACAAAATAAAATAGCTCATATTAAATATATATTTGCCTTGAGCTCATTTTGTTTTCCTTTTCTTTTCCAAATGTGGAGCACTTGATATCACCATCTAGCATCTAGATCCATCACTTGGTGTGTACCAATCTATCTTGTAAATCACTCATGACAAATATTAGTACACGTAGATTTTATCAATTATCAAAAACCAAACTAAAGTTTTCAGAAGCGTTGACGGAGCTGCAAGCGCCCTTCACTGTCACCTTCACCGTCGTGATGGTGGTCGAGGCCAGAGGGAGGAGGAGTGCTAGCGGATGTGGATGTGGCCTGACAGGTGGGACCTGACACCACCATGGACAGGAGTGCTAGCTTGGCTGTTCACGTAGATAAAACCACCTACCCAAACCACTTCAGGGGTTAATTAAATAGTTTGGTATGTTTTAATATGTTAAATAACCAGTTTTATAGGTTAGAGATACTATCTCTCCAATAGTTAAAGGGGTTATGTAGATTTTTTTCAATACCTTCTCATTCGAGCTTCTTCCTATCTCACATTCAAGAGAGAATAGTAAGGGCGGTTAGTGATCCAGCCGCCCCTACAAATCGGTCTATTTGTAAGGGCGGCTGATAACACTAGCCACCCTTACTGAGGCATTTGTAGGGGCGGCTGAATTTCTAGAGCCCGGCCAGCCCACTGTAGAGGTGGCTCAATCACTAGCCGCCCCTACAGTAAAATAGAGGTGGCACTTACAAATAGATTTTCACGTAGCCAAGGATTCGAAGGGTGGGGAAAGAGATGAGCCGGGGAAGCGTCAGACTGGGAAGGCGGGTGTGGGGTGCTGTCGCCTCATCCGCCATAGGATGTGCGGGAGAACTTCACTTGGCCGCCGCGGCATGCGCGGGGGAGGTCCGCCCGCCCGCCGCGAGAGCGGAGCTGTGAGTGGGTGAGCTGCTCATGGACCAGCTCTGGTGTGAGCTGCGCGTGTGATAGCTCAGCCGCGGCCAAACGTGATGAGCTGGGCAGGCGGAGCACGAGCCGCGCATAGGTGACCTCTCCTCCATGAGGTGCTCGTTGATGAGCTCTCCCCGGCCGGCCTGCAGTTGGAAGATATCTGCAATTGCTTTTTTTAAAAGGGATGGACAGGTTTCCGATGAGTGAACTTAATACTGAGATCGCGCCAGCTACATACTCTATTGCCCTTCGCCGTAAGGCTACATGGACTGCTCTTATTTTTGTTTGATGTACATCTACTATTGAGTAGCCACACAATTGTCTATAAAAATTTGTTTATAGTTGATTAACTGTATGCAAAATATTAAACAACTTATAGACAGTGAGATAGACTATGAATTGTATGACCTATCTTTATACATGTCTATGATAAATTAAGGCTTTTAGAGACACCCCTATCTGTGGGTTTGTACATACTCTAATCAGTTAAAAAATAACAAAAATCCACATGAATTTTTGGACCAAGATCATACAAACTCATCTGTACATTGTAGCATTGTACAATAAAAACAAAAATCACACCACAAAAGCACCACCATGTCACAATCTTGAACAATCTATAAGGAGAGGGGCAGGGTTGGCACTGCCGATGGGGAGGAGATAGGAGGGAACATTGCTATGGGCTTGTTTGGCTGCACTCAAATACGCTTTAATCCATATAGTTTGGAGGGGATTGAGGTGGAATTTAAACTAAAATACACCTCAATCCCTTTTAAACTGTATGGATCAAAGTATATTTGAATGTAGCTAAACAAGCCCTATAGGGCAGCGCACGATCTGTTGTAGGAAAGCTAGGGGTAGTAGATATGTCATCCATCAGCAAAGTACTTAACGACTATCGGGGTGGTGGGAGGGCCATCGAAAAGGTTAAGGAAGCACTACCGCGGGCGAAGTTAGGGTAGGGGAGGACCGCTGTGGCGGACGTCGAGGTGTGAG
Source organism: Chrysopogon serrulatus (assembly GCA_015844335.1). Lineage (NCBI taxonomy): Eukaryota > Viridiplantae > Streptophyta > Magnoliopsida > Poales > Poaceae > Chrysopogon > Chrysopogon serrulatus. Next base: position 11,143 of record JADLZL010001392.1, read on the forward strand.
AGGGTTGTTGTAGTCCCATGCCCAGATTCATCGCTGTCAGTGAAGGGGATGATGCCCCCCACCATGTACCATTGTCGGTGAAGGAGGTAGGGCCCTAGTGCTGGTGGAAAAGGAGAGGGTCTAGTCATGTCGCAACCCGGGGCAGCCGTGACCGCTCTAGTGCCTGCCTCGCTACCAGGGGCCTCCATGCACACTTTATTGGAATCCGCTTGTTAGTATGATTTAGTCTAATGAATAGATGTATTTTATAACTTCTTTAAAGGACAATAAAAATTTTGCCATGATTTTTATTATACCAAGAAACATAAGAAGGTAAGTGTTAGTCCAGGTTTTTGAATGGAAATTATGTAAAAAAAACCCATATAACTGAAAAGAGTGCCACACTCATTGTGCACAATGGCACAATTGCCACAACTCACGCCATCATTTGCAATCGTGTCAACAAATTGGCCGAAGAAATAAACTAAGAGGGTGTTTGGATCTAGTGGTAAAAGGCAACTTTGAGAATTGAGCACCATCACCCTTGGGAAAGCGCCATAACAAAAGGCAAGAGGTCCATCACGGAAATTGGATCGCCTTGCAAAGCTTTCAAGAAGAAAACGATATCAAGAGTGTCAACAAGCTATCACATCGAGAAGATTTTCACATATAAAATTCAGCAAAGTAGGGGAGGTAGAAAAGAATTCCTCCAATGAGGGCGGTGTCTGTAGATGTCGTTGTCTATGTTTTCACCCGACCTCATGCAACCTAACACTGCCCCAAGTGGTAGCCTAGCCTGTTGAAACTAGCCCGAGTAACGGGGAATGCAGTTGGCAGGGAGAAGAGGGCTGGGATCAGAAGAAGCCCCAATCGTCTAGTCCATGACCATCCAAACCCTGCCAAGAAGTCCAAGCATGAACCCCGGCTGTGCAGAGCCTCCAGCAGCTCCACACCACCACCACCCCCCTGCGCTAAGAGCTTCCATCATGAGCACGGCAGATCCAGTAGAGGAGCGCCAGCCATCCCTAAATAAAATCCTTGACCTAACACGTAATTTGCAGAAAGATCGTTTTCTTGAAAAATTAGCCAACTATACAGCAAAGACCTTCAGACATGATTTGGCGATTCACGTTGTTTGCAGTTGGGACATGAAAGATGTTTGTTTTCTTATTAGGACCACCGGAACACATTCATATCTGAGGGGGACTTCAATTTCATGGCGTCAAGTGGACTAAACGCGGTGAGAGTCCCGGTTGGATGGTGGATCGCTAGTGGCGACAACCCTCCTCTTCCTTTCGTTGGAGGCTCTCTCCAATTCTTGGACAAGGCATTCAGCTGGGGACAGTAAGTGTGTCTTGAGATCTCCATTAATTCAACAACAAGCATCAATTATATTTTCAGCCTACTATATATATAGCAATTGAACTATATGTCTCATTAATTGGCAATTGCATGCCCTTGAAGGAATGACCGAGAGAGACTGGTTGTATTTCGTGTTGACAGGAAATACAACATTAGTGTTATTGTCACATTGCATGCTGCGCCGGGGTCACAGAACCCATATGAGCACAGCGCAACCAGGGATGGGTCACAGGAGTGGGGCAATACGGATGCAAACATCGCCCAAACCGTGCAAGTCATCGACTTCCTTGCAAAAAGGTTATGAGTATTAACGACGAAAATTCATTAGCAAACAACAGTAGTTTAATTTGTCTAGCCTTAATATGATCGGTTGATTGAACCAATACAAATGCAAACAACGTACTGACGACTGCTCTTTCTATCATCTCATTAGGTACGCGAACAACACGGCCCTCTTGGCCATCGAGCTGCTCAATGAGCCGCTGGCACCGGGCGCAAACCTGTCTAGACTGATGCAATACTACAAGGACGGCTACAATGCAGTGCGTCAGTACACGTCGGCGTCCTACGTGATCATGTCTAACAGGTTAAACATAGCAAACCAGAGCGAGCTCCTTTCGTTCGCGGGCGGCTTCGATGGCACCGTCCTCGATGTACATTACTACAACCTGTTCAGCAGCCAGTTCGACAACCTCACTGTAGAGCAGAACATCGACTTCGTGAGGAACAACCGCTTCTCTGAGCTCAGAGCCATCACAAATCAGAATGGGCGCCCTCTCACGTTTGTGGGTAAGAAACAGGGCCGTTTGTGACATGAAGGGGGTATATGTTCACATATAGTATTTAGTGTATGTATATATGTATTTGGTCTATTAAAATAAAATTTTGATTCAAACACTTCAAGTATTAAAAGCTTGTTGCTTTTTATATTTCGATATTTGGCTATCGTCGCTTCCAAATTCCAACATATCTACAAGTTAATTGAGTAAATATAATTTAATCATTATATTAAGGCGTTATTTGGCATAATTCCTCTTCAATCTAAAAAATTAACTCCTACTACTATTTATTAAAAAATAGTTCTCCCTTTTTTTTCTTTATCATACATATAAAGATTAGAATGGTCGGCTTACTGCTTTCTTGGGGGACCCTTGAAATTATTGGGACGTGCCTTGGTAAGAAACAATCTGGAACAATTCACTTCAGAAAAAATATATATTTCTGAATTGTAAAAATAAATACTGCAATGTTTAATTTCTATCATACATATAGGAGAATGGTCGGCCGCGTGGGGCGTGCACGTGCAAGGTGCGAACAAGACTGACTACCAAAGGTTTGCCAAAGTGCAGCAAGATGTTTACGGAAATGCTACCTTTGGATGGGCCTACTGGACGCTTCAGAACCCCTTTCTACCTTGGAACATGACGTATATGATTCAGAATGGAATCATCACACTCAAGAGCTAGAAGAGATGATAGCAAACATACAAACTAAAATAAGTATGACTACTATTCTAGAATAAAATAAGGAGAGAAAAAACTCGTCAAGGCATGTTTGTGAATCTTATCCCTCCGACTATATATGAATAATTAAAAAAAATGAAGTAATTCTTGTTGGATTTATTATGGGCCAGGTCCATTTTAGATTTAATAAATCAATTAACTCTATGGTGTGTAATTATGGACAATATTATTTGTACCAGATTGGAAGTCCAAAGGACGTTGACTTGACTTATATGGTGGGAATTATTCTACTTAATTTGAGAAGACAAGGAACGGACCAAGGCGTGCCACGCGCGCCGCCATCGCCGGTTGGGGCGTGGGTGTGGCGTGCGTGTTAAGTTTTTAGCACTCACTAACCGCGGGAGTTTCAACTCAGTTGAACTCTTCAGTCGCCCGTCTCCTCAATTGATAGTGCGAGTCTCTTGCTCTTCACCTTCTCCTCCACGCCGCCAAAGGATAAAAGGGAGATTCTCCTTCCTCTTCGGGACTTAATGCTCAGACTCACATTCCAGTTGCAACTCGAGGTATTCCCCATCTCGTAACTCTGCGCGCATAGAGGAGCGAGAGGGCAGGTGCCTCCGAAGCCCTTGCCGTTCGAGACCTTGCACGGGGGATCGGCAATTAGGTTTTTGGGGAGCGTCTACGCGACTGCCCGAACTATCCCCGGCGATCGTCATCTTCTTCTTCAAGGGAGGACGCCGCCGCCGTTCGTATTCATCTTCCTCACGGGTGGACGCCGTCATCATCTTCATCTCCGATGACATGGAAGTTGGACAAGGATCTGGATCATCCATATGGGAGGAGGGTATGCTCTGTTCATCTTCTCTTTGTTTTACGTCTTTCCGATCATGCTTGTTGCAGTAATATTTTTATGTTGTTTCATATGCTGTTATGAGTTTGTTTCATATGCTCAGTTAGATAATTTCATGATATATCCTGTGTCAGTTTCAGTTTTAAGATATATGTCATGTCTGCCTGTTGCTGTGGTTCAGTTGATCTGTTTCATATGCTACTGCATTCATGTTCCTGTAGTTCTATCTCATCGTTTCATATACAGTTCTGTGTTAGTCATCTTTGTGAGACATATGTCTTGCTTTACTGTTATGCTACATGAATCATGTCTTCATGAGTTTAATATTCAGTTTAATATTCATATGCTTCACATGTTATTCTATATCATGTTCCATATTTTTATGGATGTATTTGATATCATGCTTTCAATTGTCAATAATCTTTTATATGTCATCGTCATAATGTTAATTTCTAGAATTAAAACGACATGAAAATTGTCAAATTCTCTAACTATTCTAACCTCAGCTTCTCTGAGTACATGTCCATGTGTCTTGGAGAGTTTCACCTCAAGGAGACATCTGACCTTTTCATCACATCATCATTGGTATCAAGAAACAAATCCACATGTCATACCACTGATAATTAACAAAAGCGCACCTCCTTCCACTGCTACTGTAACTATTTTCTGAGGTGAGGGCGTTTTGGATTAATGGAGTCGGGCATAGTGCTCATCTCCAACAAAGCGTTACTATTAATTAGGTAGAAAATAGGTTCTAGGACTCATCTTCTCTTGGTGTAGCAGCCCTACCAGCCTGCTTTATGTTCTTGGTGTGGTTTCGTTCTCAATTTTGATCCAAATCCTATAAGACGCAAAAGAAATCGCACTGGCGCCACAGCATGAGGATATTTTAAATGTCTTCTTCTGGATGGCACTCGTTAAAAAACAATTAAAATGTCATTTGCGTTTTTATGAATGATGAAAGAAGCATTTATTGCTCTGTTTTTGCCAATGATACGTTACCCAACCAAGGTGCAGGGGCCATGTTCCGAAATGCTTATAGGGTGGTCTCAAAGCATAGTCCACAGAGTGGTTTCCAAGAGTAATAAATTCTATTTTAGATCAAACCTGTCCAAAGCATAGTTTCTATGATAGTTTCAAGTCTAAAAAAGTTTAATGATCTCATGAATACTTCACAAAAAGATGTTGATTGTTGTTGCAAAAATATATGTAGCACTTTTGTGGCCTAATGCAGGAGTAGGGAGATGTGGCCGATTCTGCCCGCAGCCGCTCGGCGCTACTGCATCTGCCCAAACGCGCCTTCCTTGCACCGCGTGCAAAATCGAGCCCACCCATAGCCCTGCCCCTCTGCAGCCATCTAAACTGCCGTGGCCCCTGCAGCTGCCCGCGCGCACTGCCCATCCCTTCCAGGGCCGATGTCCACACGCCTCTGCAGCAAGTTCCAAAACCCCACTATAGAGCAGAGCAGAACAATGACCCTCTCACTTTGGTGGGTAAGAAATCTCGCAACCATTCATTGTAGCAAAACTGTTTTTCCTTTAAAAAATTACTTATACAAGTATTTTTTGAATTTCCTAATTGTATATAAATAAATATTGCTACTTTTCGTATGATACACAGCAGAATGGTCGGTAGTGTGGAATGTGCCCCCACAATCTGCAAATAGGACAGACTACCAGAGGCTAGCCAAAGTGCAGCAAAATGTTTAAGGCAATGCTATCTTTGAATAGGATTACTGGACGCTTTAGAAAGTCAATCGAGTCAGGAACATGATTGTTGACGCGATGATCGGCCATATACTAGTTAGGGCTAGATCGTTCGGATCACCAAGGGCCGAAGAACAGCAGCCTGAGTTCCCACACGCTTTCTCAGTGATGAATAATGCAAAGGATAGCTATCATGCTTATGTGACGACGAACGGTCGTTAGTTTCCAAGCAAACTAACAAATGAACTATATATTGAAGTTCTCTCCTAGGAGGGACCATGTCGAGACAATGACGTCACCAGATAGCCCTTGGTTGGTCAACAAGTCTAGGGCATCATCCCTAGTTATCGGATGAAGCGATGAACAACAAAACATGGATCAGAGGTTGGAAGAGATTAGACCACAAAAGGATAAAAGTATAATTGTAATTTGATAGATTTTGTATGTTGGGCACTTCACGTGCACCTTATATTTATAAGGAGGGTGTGGTCTTATCACAAAAGGTGATGAAAACCCATGCAAAATACGTCAAAACATGTTTACGATCCAACCTGGCCCATACAGTATGCATGGCCAGTTTTTCTGCGTGCCCAAGTCAATACAAATCACTTTTAACCATAATATAGTTGCATGCCAGTTGCCAAATAACTCTATCAACTATAATTAACGCTTCGATAACTTAAATAACTCAAATGAGAGTTGTCCAATCATCCAAATCGGCTATGAGCTTACTAGAACAAATGTTGAGCCGATTCAACACCTCACAGGGGAAAACTGGCCTCAGGAACCAGCCTAACCGGTTCTGCTATAGCTGTACGCCTGCAAAAGAAACTAAAAAATCGGCCTGGCCGGTTCTAGCAGACTAGAACCAATTTGATTTTTCTACATTGTCTTTTCTTTGATCTAAAAATAACATCCACTGGTGTCAAAAACCGATGCTTGTTGAGCCAACATCTTAGGATTTACTACTATTTCATACCTTGGAGTATGCCGACGATGCCGTATCTAGAATCTGACAGAATATGTGATGATATCAAGGCACTTGTTATGCAAAAGGTGATCCTCCAAAACATTAAAATAAACTGGCAACTTGTTGTAGCACCAGTAAATAATCACTAAAGGCTTCAACGTGTTTTATCTCCATGGATTGCAATATTTTCAAGCCAAACAAGAGAATTTCACATTTGACTTGAATGTTGATGCGAAGGACGTTCCATTGGTTTGCCATCTCAAACAACATCATTATGCGATACATATTGATTGTACCAACACCTTGCCCTTTTTCTTGCAAGGCAGTTTTAATCATATTGTCATATTCAATCCAAAATGCACACATCATAACCGTGGGCTCAGAAGCCGAGCACTTGATTATATTTTTTACCGCTAAGGGCGATACCAATGTACCAGCCATATGAATTCATCCACAAGAGCATGTATAGCCAGAATACAATACTTTAGCTCATGAAAGAGAAAGTCATTGAGAAGGAAAATAATTTGATAACCCTTCCTATTATAAAATCCATACCAAGGATAAAAATAAGGAGATAAAGGATAAGAAAAAATAACAGGGGATAATTTCTTCATAGGCATGGACGGAGAATATGGATGATGCCATAACTAATATTTTAGATGGTTTTGGTGGAATCCTCTAGCTTGGCAATTATTGTTTTTTAAATATCCTCTTTGTTTGCCTTTGTTGCAACATTTGCTTAAACATCATCTTTCTGAGCTCGAACTCTCCTTTCCGAAACCCATGCTAAAGCTCTTTTGTTTTAGCTTTTCTGCACTATTCTCTTGCCGCTTTGGTAAACTAAGCGAGCATCTCGGATTTATTTCTATCTTGGATGGTGACAATTCTTTTTTGAATTTGGGCACTCTCATCTTTTTTCTAGGTTTGCATCTACATTATCAATTGATGATTTTCTCAGATCTTTGCCATCACAAGCTAGATTTTTTTTTTCATCAGTAGAGAGAGCGATAGGGATAGGCACCTCCTTGGATGCTTAGGGTTTAGGGTTAAGGGTTTAGGGCTCGAGATAGGAGGGAGGAGGGTTTTGTACTGTACAAATATTACTATCGCCTAGATATTATTGTTAGCGAAAGATAGACTCTATATCACTTTTGGCTCAAACCATGAGCCCACAGTGACATTTGGCTGTCGTTTCAAGCAAGCATTAGTACAGAAATGGTTTCTCTGGCAGTGTCTTTTTATTTTACTGGTGATTTTTAAGAAATGACGCCATCAAACAAGAACCGGTAGGCGCTAGTTAAGAACCGCCACTAAAAATACATCTATACAATTAGTTTTTCTAATAAAACTGCCACTAGAAATCACTGATTTTTAGTGGAGGTTTTTTAAGACAACCACCACCAAAAATCCATTTTATAGGCGATTTTTCCTAACAAAACCGCTACTAGAAATATGATTTCTAGTGGCGGTTTCTTAATAAAACCGGCACTAGAAATAATTTAAAATTTATTTTTTAGTTTTACAAATGACCTCATATAAAAAATCACTAAAATGAAAGTTGTAGAACTCGAAAAGTTATGAAACTTTGTAGTTTACAATCTTTTCATTTGAAATCATCTTATCATGGAAAACTACATTCAAATTTCTCAAATTTGAAATTCAATTTTTTATTTAAATTCATTTAGGTCCTCAAACAATAAATTTATGATAGGTTTCAGATAAGATGTGGGGAACCAAACTATAATATTGACACAAGTGAGTGATGGGGGGAGTGATAGCGGAGGCTACACACGAGGGGAAGATCGTGGGTTCGAATCCCTTCCGCCACGCAATCTTTACGCGTGACTTGCGACTACAAAAGTCCCCACGTTTAGACAAGAATTTTTTCTGCTATTTTCTAGATCCAAAATCGTGAATTCTAGACAAACACACTGTAACAACCCAGATTTTTTGTAAACCAAAAATGAGAAATTTCAAAAACTATTCTTGCAACTATGAGAAGCATGTAGATGCTAGGTCAAACGTCGAAGGTTTTGTTAGCAAATCATCGCATTCATGTAGATTTGTTTGTAGGAGTTTGTTTCGTTTCTGAAATCGGTTTTTGATTCGATGTTTATTAAAGTTTGGAGTGCACAGGACCATAGCAAAAATCTTTTCTTTACTCAAAGACCTCCATACTCTCTTCTCGTAAACCCTACGTCGAACGATCCCCGACCTCACCCTACTAAGTGCCAACCACTGTGCGAGGTACCCCTATATCCTAATAACACTTAAAGGACCCCCATGAGTAGGCATGATGGCAATGTTTACATGTAATTGCACAAAAGCCGTAGGAAGGAAAATAGAAAAGACCAAGGCCATCCCCTTCCCTCCTTGCGCACAGCCCAGCCCACTCCTTCCCTTGCCTTCACACAGAGCAGCCAGCACACGCAGCCCAGCAGTCCACCCCGCCTCCTCTTCCCACGGGCCCACGCTGGCCCACTGAAGCCCATTCGCGCCGCCCCCAGAAACCCTAGGAGCGATCGCTCCTCAGGGCGCCGCCGCCGCCACCCGGGTGCACGGGACACGCACGCCACTGCACCCCAACGTCCGTGCCGATGCACGACACGCGTCCGAGGCACGCCACACGAGAATCATCGCCGTCCAAGCTCCTTGAAGCCCTAGTCGCCGCGCTATTTAACGACGCAGCCCCGCCGTCCCTTTCTTCCTCCTCTGATAGCCGCCTCC
>JADLZL010001393.1:0-88961 GCA_015844335.1 Chrysopogon serrulatus
CCACCTTCTCAATTGCTTCCACCACCTTTCTCAATTGTTTCCATCAATATTTGAAGCATAAAAAAATAGAAAAAACCTATCAAGTACAAGCCAAAAATCGGCTTTTAGTCCAAAAGTCCAAAAATCGCACTCAAAGGAAACAAACTCCTTTGCTCGTTCTAGGAGAGATTATCTTCCGTGAAATACGTAAGCTTTTACATAGGAATTTGAGTTCTATAATTCTATGTTATTGTAATACAATTGCACATGAACTTTCTCACTCGAACTAGATGAGAAACTAAGATCATTACATGATTTGGATTGATTCTCTTCTAACTTTTACACAAAGTTTCTTGGACGGCGATCTTAATGGTCTTATTGTGAAATAAAGAAGTAGCAAGCTTGAATGTAAAAAGAAGAAAGAAAAGCAGTTTTCCATCATGTTCTTTAAAACAAAATTAGATTAAATATTTCATTCACCTAGGCATCCTGCATGTTTTCAAAAATACTAGGTTTTGACCCTGTATTGCCACAAGTATATGAAATTTGAATGATATTATATCTTTAAAATGTTAAATTTTACTAGCAAACAATACTTTATTTAGTCAGATCTAGCAAACAATACTTTATTTAGTCAGATCATCTCGTTCTTGTTGCCTCTTGTATTTTTCTTGCTCATCATCTTTTTATCATCGGTAAAGTCCTTATATAACCCAGCCGTAATGCCAGTGCAAGCATTGATCATAGTGTTAGTGTATTGTGGCAGAAGCTGATAGCAAATAGCTTCATCGAGCATTAGTTCTTCCATATGTACTCTATTCCTTCTAAATTATAATTCATTTTAACTTTAGTTTTTTTGAGCATCAAAACATCTTAAATTTGATCAAATTTATCTGATAAAATAATAAAATTTATAATATTAAATGTATTATTAGATTATTTATTAATTATATGTTCATAGTATACTTGAGATATTTTGATTGAAAGTTAAAATTTTTGTAATTTAAAATGGAAGAAGCTCATTTCTGGACTATCGAAGCTAGAGCACTTCTTACTACTAAGAAAGCTAAGATCACTTTAACTAGAGTAAGTATATCAAGGCCTTTAGTGGAAAAAACCGTGTCTGGTAGGGCCGCTAAGAAAACCGTTGGTCGTGTTCATTGTGCGAGCGGCAGAACGTGGATAGGCTGCGTGTGGTGTAGCCGGCCAGTGAGGCCCCGTTCCGTCAGGGACCCACGCCCCAGCGACTTCATCTGTCTACAGATCAAGCAACCGTAGCCGTAGCCGTAGCCGTACCTCCCGCGGCAGAACTGCCGAACCGCCGCCTCCCTCCGCCGCCAGCCTGCCGGGTTCCCTCCCGGCTGCCCCCCCGCCTCCCGCTGCGGCGTGCGCCATTGCTACCCACGCCGACAGCACGCGAAGCCTTCCACCGCAAGACACGGGAGGGAAAAATCCAGAACCTACCAAACAGCAAAGGGGAAGAGGCAAGGCCAAAAAGGATGCGGTTATCTACTCCCCATTCCCATATGCTTCTTCCCCTCCACTGCGCCGCCTCCGCAACTACCGCCTCCGCTGTTGCCGCGGCCACCCCACCGCCTCGCGTCCGTCCTCGCTCCTGGCTCAGCGGCGCGGCGCCGCGGACTCCCGCCCCCTTCGTCCGTGGCCTCCGCCATGCTCCGGCGCGGTCGCCGCAGGGCCACGCTCCCTCCGGCCGCTGCCGGCGGCGGCGGGAGGTCGCTGCCCCCGATTCTCAGGAAAAGGTGATGCTTTGCTGGCTTCTCTACTGTAACCGGTTCTGTGCATTCGCGCATCATCGGCTCGGCCTCCGCTTTGTTTAGTTCAGTGCGATTTTAGTGTTCGTAGTAGTGGACTGTTCATAATCCACGTCTCCCCAGCTTTCGGCTCGCAGTGCCACTGCCGCATTGGCTTGTAATTTTGCATTGATAGGTTTTGCTGTGGACTTGTTCGACTGGTGTCAGGTCCCAGGCTGGAGCCTGGAGGTGTGTGCTAGATGAGAATAAATTTGGCGACCAAGTGACTGTTTAGATAATTAGATGTTTTCTACCTTTACATAGATGCTTGTACCTAATTAAGCTAAGTTGCTCTTCTCTATCAATGAAATTGGCACTTTTTTTTTTGAAACAAATGAAATTGGCACAATCGCTTGCCATTTTTTAAAAAAAAAAACAATCTGAGTTCTGATTTGGATGCGTAATTATCATGATGTCATCTTAGCGTGCTTCAACTAATGGATCACTGTCTGTCAAACTTTATAAGCTCTGAGATACATTACCATAGTTTAAATGCAATTCTAGTTTGTGAGTATGTTTTACCACTGTGTGATTGCTCATCACTCTTTCGTGTTGAAGATGTGGAAACATAGATTACCTCTGTCACTTCTGGTTTGTTTCATGTTAAAAGTCACTTCTGTTCGTTGCTACTTGCTAAGTGCTGATGAGTGTGAACTTCCCTTTTGGTGCCTTGCTGGTACCTGCAGAGAGCTGGTACTGACCTCAAGACACTAGCTACAAGATTTTGGAAAGTTGCTGCTCCCTACTGGTGGTCAGAGGATAAAACTCAAGCAAGGCTGAGGCTTGCTGCTGTGTTTGCTCTCACATTGGGAACAACAGGGATTAGTGTTGGATTTAACTTCCTTGGCCGTGACTTCTACAATGCCCTTGCTGGTATGGCCTGGTGTCCTGTTAAAATTGCTACGCTTTTGTAACTTCAGTATTTACGTCCTGGATAAATACACAAACACAGAATAGCCAGCACACTTGATAAAACTACGAATTTAGGCTAAGGGGATGAGGCGTTTCTTTAAAGCACATAAAGGGCTATTCATTATAAAAAATGATTATCTCATTTAGATTTTTGGTGATCTTTGTATCGGAAGGCAAGAATAATGACATTTCGACCATATAAGCAAGTCTCCTCTATAGCTAAAGGTTCATTTCGTACTATTCAAATTGGTTGTGCAATAGCCTCTTCAGTTGCTTGCTTATACATGTTTTGTGTTTTCTTTTGCAAGATAAGGATCAAGAAAAGTTTACCACACAACTGCTCTACTACATGGGTGCTTTTGCTGGAGGAATTCCGGTGAGCATATTGCTGCTCTTTTGTAGGTATTGCTCTTCATGCTGTTAGCCCATTACAACTATTTGTACTACCTTGGCAGGAGTAGCGAAGTGTTAGCATGTGAGTAATGTTTTACGTTTAATGCAAAATTCCATTTCCCTATCAGCCCACTTTGTAACACTAACACCAACATGAAAATAACAACAACAATAGAGCCTTTCAATCCCAAGCAAGTTGGTACCAACAAAGCCACAGGGGAGGGAGAGGGAGGTAATAACAGTATCAGTATTAACAATAACAGAGACTGTTAACTATCTCTTGGTTTGGACATGTGGATTGCTGAATTTCATGCACTCAGCGCTCCTATCCAAATATAGTTCTTTGGGTATATTCCATTCTATCAAGTTTCTCAACTTTTCTGTAGCACAATAGTGTACTAATATCTTGAAGGGAACATGACCAAAGATCTTTACAATTAACAGTTTACGCAAGTGGTTCATATTGTACCAGGAGCTGTCTCTACCATGCAAACTAATAAGCATCGTTAACAACAATTTGGCTTAATATTCAGTCTCTGTTTTATGGAAGCCGTTTGTAGAATCCAAACCACCTGTTTGCCTAGTCTGTCTAGATCCAAGGCTTTGAGTTCTCCCCCTATAGATGTCCCAAAAACACCATGAAAAAGTTGTTGGTGGTTTTCTTTCCTGAAATCCAGCTGCTTATTTCCTTTTAAAAATACGTCCATGCAGAAGCCATAGCACTGAATGCTCTAATTTCCGCATTGGGTGGCTAAGCTACCACATCCTTAAACTTCATCTGTGGTTGCTGGCAGTTTTATGGGCAATCTGTACTGCTTGTATTTGCATCTATTAATAGACAAAATGTACTTCCTTTGTTTAATATTCCAATGGCTTCTGTTTGTAAAAACCTAATATTCTTGTTTTTCAATTCATCGTATCAAAATTTCTCTCGCTGTTATGCAGTTCTTTGTCTTGAGAGACTATGCAAGAGAAACTCTTTCTTTGAGATGGCGATCTTGGATGACAAGTTATTATATGAAGCGTTACTTTAAAAACAAAACTTTTTACAAGATTCAGTCTCAATCAATAATTGACAATCCAGACCAAAGGATAAATGATGACCTCAGCGCATTCACTGGAACAGCACTTGCATTCTCTCTCACACTTTTCAATGCTGCTGTGGACTTGGTATCATTTAGCAACATCCTCTATGGAATCTACCCACCCTTGTTTGTTGTTCTTGTTGTCTACTCTCTTGGGGGTACTGCTATTAGTGTCTTCCTTGGTAAGGTATGTACTTGTAATCATATATAATTTGCATATAATTATGTCAACACAACCAATAGTTGCTTATGCTTGCGTCAACAGAATTTGGTCAACTTGAACTTCATGCAAGAGAAGAAAGAAGCTGATTTTCGTTACGGACTTGTCCGTGTTAGAGAAAATGCTGAATCAATTGCTTTTTATGGTGGTGAGGAAAATGAATTGCAACTTTTATTGGATCGGTTCAGGAGGGCTTTTGAGAACCTAAGTGTAAGCATTAGTGCACTACTTACTTTTGCCATCTACTACTGTTTCTTATTCCTTCATTGGCTTTTTTTAGTTTCGAATACATTGCAAACCACACTAAACTAGTTATCTTTCGGTGATGGCAGCCATATTAATGGCAGTTCGAATAGAGTAGGAAGCTTGGAAACTAACCATAATTACAACAAACAGCTTGCTTGTTTTCAGAGTCCTTCCTTTGTCGTTCTAGAAACCAATACCATGTAATTTGCTTGGGCTGTTCAAATACACGAACAGCGCTGGTTTAGCAGAAATATCTTTCGTCATTTTCTTTTGCCAAATGATGTTCGGCATTACTTGTATTTCTATATCCTGGGTTTCTCTGTGACAAGATCTGATAATCATGTACATCATACCTCTTGGGCAATAAATTTTATTTTGTAATAATCAAACATTTCTAAGATATTTCAACAAACTTCTAAAAATGGTGATACTGTGGTAGGTGAGGAACTGAGCCTGTGGAGGTGTGGGTCTACACCCTACCACCCAGGTTCGAGTCCTCTTCAACTTGAATTTGGGTACATATTCTATTCTTACTTACATGGCACATAATTCTTTAAATGTTGGCTGGATTCTTTTTTACTGGATTTTTATGTGCTCTACTATTGAATTATCACCATGCAGCTGCTCTGAATTTTTATGTTTAGCCATAAATTCCTACTGTTAAATATTTTTCAAAGCTCGCCAGTTCATATATTTTATTTTATGTTGCAGGAATTGCTGATAGCTTCTCGGAATCTGGAGTTTTTCACCAATGGTTATCGATATTTAATTCAGATTCTGCCAGCTGCAGTTGTTGCTCCAATGTACTTCTCAGGGAAAATTGAGTTTGGAGTAATAAACCAATCGGTGTCTGCTTTCAATCATATTCTTAGTGACTTTTCTCTCATTGTTTTCCAATTTCAGTCAATTAGTGCATTCTCAGCAGTTATCGATCGTCTAGGTGACTGCTCTCTCTCCTCCCCTGCCTCCCTTCCTCCCTCCCTGCCTCCCTCCTTCCCTCTGTTAACGTGGTTAACTATAAATTCTTCATTATATAGGTGAATTTGATGATCTATTGGATGGAAATGAGCCCACTCTATCATCTCAACGTGATAGCATTGATGGGATCAACATTGTTCTCAAAAGCAGTGGTCCTTCTGTTCTTAGTTCTAATGGATCATTAACACAATCTGATCCATGCATGGTTCTTGAAATTCGTAACTTGACATTGTTAACACCAAGAAGTGGAAATGTTCTTATTACTGGCCTCACTATAGAACTAAAAGACAAGGACCACCTACTGGTATTTCATTTCTTTAACTAGCACATTCGGTAAGATAAATGTTAGCTCTGACACTTGACTGATCACTAAGGTGCTATGCTTATTTTCACATTAGGTAATGGGACCTAGTGGAAGTGGGAAAACCTCACTATTACGTGCTTTGGCTGGCCTCTGGACTAGTGGTACTGGGGAAATCATATACCATGTGAGAGGTTCTATGCAGCTTCAAAAAACAAATTCAAGTTCTGATGAGCCATCCAATATGAATTTAGAGGGTGAAGAATTGTTACAAAGTTCCAAGCAAAGACGAGATAATGGCATATTCTTTGTCCCACAAAGACCATATATGGTTCTGGGAACACTTCGTCAACAGTTGCTCTATCCTACGTGGACTGAAGAGGTTCATCACTCACCCGATAATGCTGCTCAAAATTCAGGTAGCTCTTCTTATATTGCTCAAAATTGTCAGTTCTAGAATGTCAAACAAAACCACTTAAATCCGTTTGGAGTGTGTTCTGGAAAAAAAGTATATTAAGTGTACGTGTAAAAGTACTCATGGCATCATTTTCCTGACATGCATATGTATTTATCCTAACTCCTTTTTCTTTCAAAATGAATAGCAGATCCTCTTCCTTTTCTATCTGGAGTCTCCACATCAGATGGAGTCAGTGCCAAATCTGAGGTGCCCACAACGGCTGAACTAATCAAAGTCCTTGAGGTTGTTAAGTTGGGCTACATATTGCCTCGTTTTAATGGGTTGGACTCTATGCATGACTGGGCCAGTGTTCTTTCATTGGGGGAGCAGCAGCGTCTTGCATTTGCCCGGTTGTTACTTGCTACACCCACTTTGGTCCTATTAGACGAGTCGACAAGCGCACTTGATGAAGCAAATGAGGTAACTGAATTCTCCTTACGCTACTGTACCTTTTTTGCTTGATTATTATGAAACATTGTAGGCATAGATTCATGGCCCACTGAGTGGCACACATGTTTTCACCCCATCACAGAGTAGAAGAAAAGGAAGGGTTGGAGTTCTAAGGCCATACCTTTGTATGGATGAAGAACTAGTGTGTCACACCTACTTCGGTGTCAACTCTAACTAGTTTTATTTGTGCCACAGGCTCATCTATACAGTCAGATTGAAGCTGCTGGCATTACTTACATAAGCATCGGACACCGGAAAACACTTCACAAGTTCCACAACAAGGCCCTGTACATTTCGAAGTCTGATTCGACGGACACAAACCTACGCAGCTGGGAGCTAAAGCCCACAGACCAGCTCCAAATTGAAGAGTCATCTCCGTTCCCTTCATGATAACTCCAGTATTTTTCCCCTGGTTGCCCCTTCCTCAGTTTTCGTCCGATATTTGGCCCCAATCAGAAGTATGGCTTATTTTCAAAAAAAAAGAAGTATGGCTCACCTGTCAGGTGCTGCCATAGTGCTACAAGCTGAAGTTGGACTGTTTTTGGAGTTACTCTTCAGTTGGATCGTCAAGACTTAAAGATTGCTGCCATGCTACGACGACTGGCTGACTCAGGCCGCTTGATAGGATAGCTCATCTTTTCATGTGCACTCAGACCTTAGAGATTGAACTGTATAGAATGTACATAACTCGGATGCAAGTACTTATGGTCTTGGTGTTACTAATCTAACTTCTCTTATTCCAGAAGAAGCAATGGAGTCTCTGCTCTGTTTTTTACTCGATTCTTTGTTTGATGATGAAGCTGCGCTAGGAATTTCAGTTCTTAGGTAGACTCTGGAGTGTGCTGGTAACTTGGGCCTAATTTTGCATGCCATGAGCTGTTCGATTAAAGGCCGGTAGCAGGCCGTTGGGTGGGGTCTCGAGTGCAACTACGGCCCTCCCTTCTCGTTCTCTCTCAAAAAAAAAAAGAAGAAAAAAAGAGGCAGCTACGGCCGTTTGTTTCCCTCCAACTAAAGGAAAGGAAAGAGAAGGTAGGTACACATGTGTTCTTCCCCAATCCATCATCCAGTTTATGTGTCTGCTCGATTGAGTGGCTAGCTTTTTTTTTTCTGGGCACGTGGTTAGCCAAGCCACTTCTGAAGACAGACTCAACAGAACTGCTGCTGCCGACAGATCACACATCACAGACTAGCTTTTTTTTTTTTTTTAGGAAAGGAACATCACAGACTACCTTACAACAGTAAAAATGCCGACTCAACAAATTCCATGTACCCTTTTTTTGAGCGCATGGATAGCCAAGCCTTAAATAATGAGAAGAAGCAGCTGCTCATCTCCCTTGTAGCTGTCGACATTTGTGGGTTCTTTTCTCTGCATGCGTGGCTGGCTAGCTGCTGTTGTATCTAACCAAGATCACTAACAGTGCAATTAGACGGGTTAAACTGACTTAGAGTAATAGATCGACACTTGACTCATTACAAGATGTATTCATAGATGCAGAGAGGAGAGGGGAGAGTATTAGGGTTCCAACCATCGGATTTGGGAGCCGCCGCACTGGATTCCGCCATTGCCTTCAGTTGTTGGAGCAGCAGCGTCTGGTCGCGCGGTGATGGCGGCGGGGACTTTCCGTCACTTGTGCGGTACCCTGGATCGGAGTAGGGTCTAGGTTTTTGTCGGTGGGAGTAGTGGCGGCGGTGAACTTCGGTACTCGTGCCCCGGCCTCCCACCTCTATTTATTTACCGCACGTGACAGGGGCCCTCCAACCATAGGTGGGTTGGGCTCCCCCGATCAAGGAGCGGATCAAGGTCCCTAGTGGGCCGTTGGGTCCAATAGGAGGAGAGATCAATTCTAACATTCTCCCCCTTGATCTTTTCTAATAACTTATCTTAATCTAATTAACTTATCTTAATCTTATCTAATCTTAACTTAAATACTTAATACTTAGCTCCCCCTCATTATAAAGAGTTTCGTTGAGCGCGTCTCATCGTCACAGAAAATTTCCGTTGGATTTGACGGCTACATTGCACCTCTCTAAGTTGAGACAGAGTTCTAACTAAAAGGGCCCTAAGTGTTCAGGAATCATAGGCTTTCCCTTAACCCCATGCTGGCTAGGTGTTTTCTAAACACGTTGGGTGGTAAGACTTTTGTGAGCGGATCCGCTAACATGTTTTCCGCCTTAATATGCTCTAGACTTATAACATGATCCTGAACTTTTTCTTTCACAACATAATACTTAATGTCAATGTGTTTGGCAGCACCACTTGACCTATTGTTGTGAGCATATTCAACTGCGGGATTATTGTCGCAGTATAACTTAAGTGGTCTCTCAATGCTGTCTACCACTCTTAATCCGGGCAAGAACTTCTTAAGCCAACTCACCTGCCCCGAGGCCTCATAACATGCTACGAACTCAGCGTACATCGTCGATGATGTGACGAGAGTACATTTGGAGTTTTTCCACGATATGGCTCCACCTGCGAGGGTGAATATGTAGCCTGACGTGGATTTTCTTTCATCCCCCGCATAATCTGAATCTGAAAACCCCACTATCTCAAGGGAGTCAATCTTATTATAACTTAGCATGAAGCCTTTAGTGCCCTGCAAGTAACGCAAGACTTTCTTAACTAACTTCCAGTGCTCTACACCTGGATTTTTCTGATATCTACCAAGTAACCCGGTAACAAAAGCTATGTCAGGGCGAGTACAAATTTGAGCATATTGTAAGCTTCCGACAGCTGAAGCATAAGGTACTGATCTCATTTGTTCGAGCTCGAACTGATTCTTGGGACACTGATGTTCCCCATACTTATCGCCCTTGACAATGGGTGTAGGTGATGGACTGCACTTGTGCATACTATATTTCTTAAGAATCTTTTCTATATATGCCTTTTGTGACAGCCCTAATACCCCTCTATTTCTATCACGGTGAATCTCAATCCCCAGAACAAAAGAGGCTTCACCGAGGTCTTTCATGTCAAAATGCGAGGACAAGAACTTCTTAGTTTCCATTAGTAGAGTGACATCATTGCTTGCTAGCAAAATATCATCCACATATAGGACTAAGAAGATGAACTTAGAATTCTTAAACTTTACATAAACGCAATTGTCCTCTACATTTGCCTTAAACCTAAATTTTCTTATTGTATTATCAAACTTCAAATACCACTGTCTTGAAGCTTGTTTTAGCCATAAATGGACTTCCTTAGGCGGCACCCCATGTTCTCTTTTCCTTCCACGATAAAACCTTTCGGTTATGCCATGTAAACATCTTCCTCAAGATCCCCATTAAGAAATGCCGTCCTAACATCCATCTGATGCAATTCTAAATCAAAATGTGCTACTAGCGCCATTATAATTCTAAAAGAATCTTTACATGAGACCGGAGAAAAAGTCTCATTGTAATCAATTCCTTCTCTCTGAGTAAAGCCTTTTGCCACAAGTCGCGTCTTATGTCTCTCAACATTCCCCTAGGAGTCATACTTAGTTTTATAAACCCATTTACAACCAACCTTCTTAGCTCCCTTAGGGATTTCCATCAGTTCCCAAACTTTGTTGGAATCCATGGACCTTATTTCATCTCTCATGGCTTCTAACCACTTCTCAGAGTGTTCGCTTCTCATGGCTTGTTCATATGTAGCGGGATCATTCTCCATATGAAATTCTTCGGTTTCATAAACCTCATAATCATCTAAAATAGCTGATCTTCTAACTCTTTCTGATGTTCTAGGATTCTGATCGTTTGGCGCTATTTGGGGTTGCTGTTGTTCTTCGTGATGCTCGACATGTTGTTCTAATGGCTCCTGAAGGATAGGTTCCGGATTCTCAGTAGGTGTCGGCAATAGAGAACTAACAACAGTCTGGCACACTGATTGTCTAACACCGTTGGTGCAACAGCTATAGGTAACACAAAGTATTGTTCCTGAAGCATTGGAGTAGGGGCATAAACCCGTTTCTCCTCTAAACTAATTTCCTGTGCTACCTTGCTCCCCCTGATCAAATCATCTTCTAAGAACTCAGCGTGTCTAGTTTCCACAAACTTAGTATGCCTGTCAGGGCAATAAAAGCGGTAACCTTTTGACTGTCGGGTAGCCAATGAAATAGCAACTAACTGTCTTAGGATCTAACTTCCCTAAATTTGGGTTAAAAATCTTAGCCTCGGCGGGAGACCCCCCACACCCTTAAATGCTTAAGTGAGGGTACTCTCCCTGTCCATAGCTCGTATGGTGTTTTGGGCACTGACTTACTTGGTACATGATTAAGAATGTGAATGGCGGTTTTTAACGCCTCCATCCATAAACTTACCGGTAGGGTGGCTGCAACAGAATCGACCAATTTATAAAAGCATAAGTGAAAAATCACTCGCTAAGCAAGCAATTGTCACACTTAAGCCGTTATAAACCCGGTAGTCCGGAAATCTCGAAGGATTTCGAACCAAACATCATCAACCAAGATCGTATAGGTTTAGCGTCACCATTCGCATGTTACAACATCTCACAAATAGTTCAACAACATCAGAGTGCGGAAATAAAATTATTACAAACCAAGTTCTTCAAATCCAAGTAGCGGAAACAAGATAGTTTTAAAAGCTCAACCCACACACACAACTTAGGTTTAATACAGTGCCAGCTCGATAGCCAATCCACAAAAGCAAGTGGGGAGAATATTAAGAACGACCATGCCCTTGGTACTTTAATCTACTGGATAAAAGCAGGTCTCACAATACCCGTGGTAGGTATGGCCATCTGCACAAACAACAAGCGGGGAAAAACCCCGAGTACGAGAAGGTACTCGGCTAGACTTACCCCGACCGACTCAAAATAAAAGACTCAAGGAGTATGACAGGCTTTATCAGGGGATAGCTTGACTCTTTTTGTGGAAAAGCGGTAGTAACATTAAAAGTGATTGCTCAGCTTAATCATTCCTATTTATGCTAGGTAAGCACCTGTACTATGTATCATTATAGTATATTAATCATGATTAAACAAGCAAGTAGTAACCATAAGAATAATCATCGGCTTAACCCATCATCATCATTAATCATATTCCATAATCATTACTACGATGGTGCGGCTCAAGTCAAGTGTTCCTTTGTCCAGGAGCGATGGCGATTCAAATCGATTACTCTCGAGCTCGGGGGGTATTCCTCATACAAACCACACTCACGCGAAGTGAGCTACAGATCACCGTGGCACGTATCCGGGGAAAAACAAGTACGCGGACTCGCATAGAACCAAATTGCGCCTTAGCCGACCATCTTTGGACCTCGGACTTACTCTTGGCGCCCCTGTGGTCCCCATCCATCTCCAATACGGTGCGAACGGATCGAGAACCGACCCGGATAGTGTTAGGCTTCGCGGTCGGAAGTGCTTATCCGGCCCGGCTAAGTATGAGGCATGTGTTCAACATGACTTGGGGTACATCAACGATGCGGTCCTTAATAGACGGAATCACTATGGTCCAACAACCCCACAAGACTCCGTCCGGTCTCCAATTATCTCGACCATAACCATCAACCGGATGATATCAACATAAACTTTCCATCAATCACAAGTAACCACCTATACTCGCGGATGACAGGAAATCACCCGACTTCTACCGTCTAAGCAAGCTAAGCATAACACTCGCCCTAGACTAGCGGGGGTATATCAAGGTGGGATAATCAATGGTAAAGCAAGGATATAATGCATCAACGGTTTCACACAACTCCTATACTTAATGCAACAATCATAAAGCATAATTAGACTGTTAGAAAGCATAGGTAAGGAAATGCTCGGGGCTTGCCTCGAACGAAGTCACTAGCTACGTGATTGGGACACTCCGGTAGATCCTCTGCTTCGACCTCCTCTCCTTCTTATGGAACCTCTGCTGGGGCTCCTCACGGTGATATTCGATCTCCGAAAACCCGGAGGTCCCTCCCCGCGAACTGTATGATGCGATGCACTGTATAAAGTACGGTGAATGCATACACGTATGATGCTCATGAATGAAGATGATTAACAGATCATTTGATAGAGTAGGTGCATATCTCCTCTCTACTAACAACTTAACTCATTTAATATGTGCATACCTCTTCTCTAAACACTTAGAGAAGTGCATAAAGAAGAGTGGTGTGTAGGCACACACACACATACACACATCACATGAATAAAGAGAAGTACTACTATTCATAGCCAACCATCACATTTCAGTTATGGTGCTGCATAACAGGACCAGCAAGCATAACCTGATTAAAAGTGTACAAGAAGTAATATAGAACTTCTTAAATCATTTAATTCCAATACTTATCATTTCATGTGAATAATTAGGCTTGAACTGTGACCTCTGTCTAAACAGTCCAGAAAAAATCTACAAAAATTACAGGAGCTACACTATGCTATAACAGAGCCATGATAAAATTTTCACCATAATTCATCAAGTACAACAGCCTACACAAAAAGATTAAACAGCAGGACAGAATTGCACATGTAATAGCTTTGTACTGTGGAAAGTATCAAACAACAGATTTAATATTTTTCTCTAAAACTACTTAGCACAAGAACAGTCACCAAAAATTACCAGGGCATAATTCCTTATAATTAATTTATTAAAAATCATTTAAAAATCAGCCCAGAAATGAAATTAAATCATATTCCAATATTTTTGTACAGTAACTGCATGATACATATTTTTTCCCAAAAACTACATCACAAATAGAGTTTAACAAAACAAGAATCATATTTTTCAGAGCATTCTACAATTTATTATGCATTTACTCAGATTTCAGCCATTTAAGCATTTAAATAAAACTACACAGAAAATTATCTCAAAAATAACATCACATATTTTTCACAGGTAGATCTACTCACTAGAAACCTAGAGAAACAAGTTTTATCAAATTTGGACTTCATTTGCTCCAGCAACAAATTCAAACTCATTTAAACAAATTTTTGGAATTCAAAATAAAGAAAAGGGGGAAACCCTAAAACCGTGGGCCGGCCCAGTGGGGGTGCCGCTGCCAGGCGGGTGGGTCAAGCTGACCCCCGCTGCCAAGAGTTGGCCGGGTGTCGCCCGGCCAAGGCCACCGCCGGCCGTTGGCCGGCCGTGAAGCCGTGGCTTTCTTATGCATGGCCTGCATGTATTTACGGTTTCGTAGACGAGGTAACTTTCTCATTCTCAATGGCGAGCCCTCCCCTCGCGTGCATGTGGGGCTCCATTAACATTTCGAAACCGATAACAAATAAAGTTTGTCGGGCGGGCTTCGGAATGCGAAATGGGCAAGACCAACACACTTATCTTTTTTTTTGAAATTTAAAACTGAATTGAAAAGCTCCGTTTTGACAAATTTAAATGCATTTTCAAGAAATGTGCCCAAAACAAAAGTTGTAGAGAATTCCAAACTGAACAACTTTCATTTAAGGCTCAGGTCAAAATTCCCAATAAATTTTAAACCACAAATTCATTTTGAACTTAGGGCATAAAGAGGGAATTTTCTAATTATTTTTCTTTTGCTCCAAAAAGCACCAAATCTTTTTGCAATACTTTTGTTAAATCATTTTTTAAAATGCTGGGCACATGGATCCAAACTTGATCAAGCATTTGCAAGGTAATAAATTAACTAAGCAATTGATCAAGCAATTAATTAACAAACAAAAGCAACACATGAAATGACAAATGCATTTAGGGATTTAATGCTAAAGTCAAATCGCCAGTGGCTTCGACGTCGGCTTGTACTCCATTTGCCACCTTAATTGTTCTTTCGCCTCTTTACGGGGTTGTCCTCGTATGGAATCCCTGTAAAGAATTAGCAACATGAATTGTTGCACCTGAGTCAATCCACCAAGTAGATTTTTCATAACTAATATACAAGGATTCATCTACAAATGTAACTAAATCCTCGCCATTCCTGTTGAGGTACTTCAAGAAACCAAGGCAATCCTTTTGCATGTGACCTGTTTTCTCATAGAACATGCATTGATCTGGTGCTAGCCAGGGCTTCTTGCGGAGTGGGTTCTGTGGCCTGTTTTGATCCTGAGCCCCGTTGTTGTTCTGAAGATTCTGAGGCTGAGGGTTCTGAGGGGCTTTACCATGAGAGTTTGGTGCCTGAACGCTGGAGGAAGAGCTACCATCCCACTTTGGTTTCCCTTGTGGTCTGGCATTCTTATGGTAGAACTTCTTATTGTTGTTATGCTTCACGAAGAGAGCAGAGTCTCCCTATGATTCCTTAAGTCTTTCCTCCTCTTGAGTGGCTTGCCCAAGGAGCTTCTCAATGTTTCAATCCTCAGGTGCCATGTTGTAATGCACAACAAAGGCTTCAAACTCCTTTGGCAAAGAAGCTATAATCACATGAACGACAAATGGATCTGGAAGAACCATCTTCATTGATGCGAGCTTAGATGCCAAGGTGTTCATCCTCAGTATGTGCTCTCTGACACCACCACTAGTGTATTTCTTATTGATGAACTCTCTAATAAGCACACTGGCTTGAGTCTTAGTTGTACCATGAAACTGAGTCTTGACTTTTTCTAAATACTCAGTGATGGTGGTGCACTCAGGCAGTGATCCCCTGATAGGCTCTAAAATAGTAGCCTTAGCCAATGTCAGACATTTCTTATTAGAGTTGTCCCTTTTTTCTTAGCAAGGTCATAGGACATCCTCACTGACGCATGCTCACGCTTGCGTGTAGTAAATATTTGCATCGGTCTCATTCTTCTTCGCAATGACCGGCTCCTCGGGTTCCTCGGGGCACGGTTCATTGAGAGCTAAGTCATTGTCGGTCATGACAAGGGCTAATTCATATCGCTCACGCCCGCGACTTATAGTTGGTCCCGTTGAGCTTCGGGACCATCTCGCACCAGTTGGTGAGTCCCGAAATTCAGATACAAAAATGGTGAGTAAACTTAATCAAAAGAAATAACTGAAATTAAAATTGCATGTATTAAAACAACTTGGTCAAGTATTAATACATACAAATCTTTTTACATTAAATCTATATCATCGTTGGGCAAAAAATAGAAATAATGCAAAATTAACTGATGGACTAAACAATTATAATATTGATATAATCAACGCTGGTTAGAAAATAACAATATTATAAGATTTTTCTAATTCTTAAATTTGCCCCAAAACTAAATTCTCTCGTTGGTTCGAATTTAATTATGGAACAAATAAACTTACGGAGCAGCTGAAAACATGACTAATGTAAACTAATACTTAATTCCAGAAATATTGCTAATATAGTCACTAAAATTTTATCACATTTGATCATAATTTGATTGAATTGAAAATTATGAAAATAAACATGCTAAAAATATTTCTGGAAATGAAAAGAAAAACAAAAACATGTTCTAATTACTGTGGGCCGAAACTGTAAAACAAGCAGCAACTAAGGCCCACGGCCCATGCGCTGTGCAGTGCAAAAAAAAAAAAGAAAACAGAAAATCTGCACTGTTGGCTAAGCGGGCCGCGTCTAAGCAAATTCGGCCCGCAGCGAAGCGCGCGTGCGACACCAGAGCGGTGGCCAGGCCGCAACGTGGGCCTGGGCCGCCAATCTGGCCTGGTCGCCACCGCCCGCCTGGGCTCATTTTGGTCCGGCTAATCGGCGCCGTCGATCTCCATCCGACGGTCACGCGCGAGAGGGGCGAACAAAACCCCTCCCCCGGCCGAACCGAAACCCTAAACCTCATTTCCCCTTCTCTCCCTTTCTCCCGCTAGCAGCGGCCGCCGGGCGAACTGCGACGGCGGCAAAGAAAAGAAGAAAGAGGAAGATGGCGTCGTTGTCGGGCCCCTCGCCGGCGTCGCGAGCTCGCCCATGCTGAGCTCGCCGCCGTCGAGCGGCTTTGGCGGGCGACGCCCCCGAGCCCACGCGCTGAGTCGCTGAGCCGCCCGGGCGCGGAGCCGCTAAGCCACCGGCGAGCATAGGGGCTCGGCCGGGGTGGTTCTGCGCCGCATTCGGCGGTCAAGGTCCGGTGAGAGAGGTGAGTCCTCCCCCCCCGATCCATCTGATTTTCTTAGGGTTAGGGTTCGCCCTTTTCTGATTTCGCACGGGGTCGAGTTTAGGATCGAAAACCTCTCCTTCTAATTGCTTAGTAGCCCGGGACGATGCTCATGATATGTCGCTCGGCGGCTAACCCTAGATTAGGGTTTCTAATCACTGATCTAAGACCGATCTAACTCACTGTGTAGTTAGGCTTATCTGATACCATTGTTGTATCTAACCAAGATCACTAACAGTGCAATTAGACGGGTTAAACTGACTTAGAGTAATAGATCGACACTTGACTCATTACAAGATGGGGAGAGTATTAGGGTTCCAACCATCAGATTTGGGAGCCGCCGCACTGGATTCTGCCATTGCCTTCAGTTGTTGGAGCAGCAGCGTCTGGTCGCGCGGTGACGGCGGTGGGGACTTCCCGTCACTTGTGCGGTACCCTGGATCGGAGTAGGGTCTAGGTTTTTGTCGGTGGGAGTAGTGGTGGCGGTGAACTTCGGTACTCGTGCCCCGGCCTCCCACCTCTATTTATTTACCGCACGTGACAGGGGCCCCGCAACCATAGGTGGGTTGGGCTCCCCCGATCAAGGAGCGGATCAAGGTCCCTAGTGAGCCGTTGGGTCCAATAGGAGGAGAGATCAATTCTAACAGCTGCATTCAGCAGCTCGACCAATCAGCTAGTAAGCATATAGTAGTCATCAGATGATCTAGATAAGTAGTCACAGTATAAAGGAGAGACAGACATCATCAATCATGCTGACTGATGCGGCTGAGCCCTATATGCATAATATAGCTTGCTTTATATATAAATAAATACATATAGTCATCAAATATATGAGCCAATAATTTGCCACAAATTATATCAAATACACTCCACCCAAATGTATAACCAATGCAAAGGCTAGCATATGGACCAACTGAACTAATTAGACAATATATGGTTCATCTTGGAGCTATTGTTTTTTCTAAGCAGACATTTTGCAGTTATTTTCTCCATGTTGTCACATGTATACACAATATAATATACTACTCATCATTTTATTTAGTTTCACCCGGATCGAGCTCACATTCTTCTCCCACCAGTTCCGGACTCCCTTTGGCAGTTGAAGTAGACGGCGGCGACCGGCAATCCAAGGTTGTAGAGCTCGGCGAAGTCACGGGTGCTGAAGTTCTGCCGCCACCCTGGGGCGTAGACCGTCTGCCGGCCGAGCTGCTGGAAGAGCAGAAACACCATGCGATGGATTCCAAGCACCGGCCGTGGGCTCTCGTAGCACACAACCTCAGTCCCTGTGCATTCAAGCATGAATAATGCCCAAAGGCATTAGTAGGTACCAATAGAAATGAAAAAAAAAGAACTGAGTATGTTGGTTCCTAGCTCGTCTGTAGTACTGTACATACCAAAAGAAACTCCAGTCGTCGCGGGAATATCAGTGACTAGCCTGCAACAGAAGATCAAAGTAATTTTGATATTAGCACACATCTTCGTATATGGGATACGATAGAAATCTATTAGATGTATATGCTGTTATGTAATTGTAACATGTATAGACTCATAATATAAACTGTTTCGGGCTATATACATATATGAAAGGTCACATAATTCTAGGGGTATGAGAATTTTCCCAGTTCTTTTTATCTCTCTAAAATTCCAAGCTGTTGATGTTTTCTTTTCTAAACTGCAAGTTGATGTGTTTGAACTGGACTGACCCAGGAAATCTATAGTACATGCATGTCCCAACAGATATTACGAGCAAGGTTTTCTCGTCGTAATTTGTACATCAGCATATGTAAGCTGACTATTGTAAATCTATTTGAATTACAGGTACGGTTGTGATAGAGATGATATTGATCCACTGTTCAAAAAATCTTGTGTTTCAGATGATGAGTACCATTAGCCGAATATTTGCCTTCTTGTCTTGAACAGTTATAAATCAAACTAGCTAAGATAGCGGTGTCAACACCAAAAGAAATATGCACGGTTCTTCAAAAATATGTGCATTATCAACCAGCTTTTTCTTTTTTGAAGAAATATAGTCTGCTTCAGTACCTATTCTAAAGAAAAAATATTTTCCTTCATATACTGTAAAAGATTATTGAGCACCACTTGATGTGATATAAAAAACCTTTCTTGCAAATATTTGAGCTGCCACTTCGTCGATGACAAACACACAAATTCTATCTATGCTAGATTCTGTCGCTGATCAACTCAAATTCTACCTATGCTAGACTGTGTTGCTGATCAACTCCTGGGTTGAAAAGATTTCAATGACCAGGGCGAGTAGGTTAATAGAAGTCAAGTTTGTACTCACTTCGTCAATGGTGGTGTATGTGTACCTTCTTTCCTATGGCCTTGGATCTTCCTCCTTGAGATCTCGAGGCCATTGACAATAATATTATTTCATCGTGGCTTGTTATATAGAGAGGAAGAAAGCTCATTGTGTTTGATTGCCTGGCCCAAATGCCGTTGGCCAAACTCGCGCGAGCTAGGAGGCTTACCTATTCATCTAAAGTCCCGTGGTTGGGCACTGAGGATGAAATAGTTATATGGTTATATATCATTATACAAAATGGATACAGGTAGACCTTGACTGTGTTTTCGGTATGCAGTAGTACCTGCAAATGTTAATGTGCTTGGCAATGGAAAATGTATGTGTTTTTGGACAGAGGTGGCTGCACAATAATCCAGTTGCGGACCTTGCGCCCCATCTTATTGCATTGTACCAGTGGGCGAGGATGAACTAAAATGTAGGGGATTCTAATTTGCTTTACACTGATGCTAGACTAAGGGATTTTTCATTCAAAAATGAATGGAAGGATTTCCGACAAATAATTGATATTTAATGTAGAGATTATGATATATACTGATATGGATGGTTTTCTGCATGATATACACATTGGGCTATCACTACTGGAAAGCATGATATGGATGGGTTTTCTGCATGATGGGTTTTCAACTACCAATTCTCATTAAAGAGGGCAGGATGCATGAAGCATTGGCCTTCAAAACCGGCAAGGGAGCCTAGTTTCGTCTTTATTGGGCTCGGGATTGGCACTAAAGTGTCATGACAACAAATGCACTGTGAGAGATCTTACATGGCTCTAGGACGTACAAGGGGGCAAGGGGCTCTCCCGGTGGTGCATTATCTGGATATCATGACATTTAGGACCTTCTACTAAGTGATTTTCCAGCCAAGATGTTGAGACTTAGGACAAGCAATTGATGGATAATTGTCATCTTCTAGTTAGTACTACACAGTATCAGCTCATGATGCCTTCTTCATTGATTCAATTTTGTTCACACTTTGGAAGCTAATTCAGAAGAATTGGCCCCCTCTAAAAAGTGTCAATTCTTTTTGTGGTTGGCTATCCACAGTAGATGCTAGACAAAAGACTATCTAATTAGGCGGAGAGGGCTACCACATTATCAAGAAGAGGACAACATGGAGCACATTCTCATCTCATGTATGTTTTGTGGATAGGTGTTGTTCTACATGTTTTAGCAAGTCAATCTCCAGGTATTGTCACCCAAGTTTTTAGAGGATGTTATGTTTAGATATTGCTTAATTGGTAGATTAAAGTTGACTCCTTGGTGAAGCAGCCACTCAAGAAGGGTTTGAATTCACTCAGGGCACATTTGGTTGTTGGGCGAGCACTTGCCTTGGCTTGCTTGGCAAGAAATCAGAGGCAGACAATTGTTTGGTTCTCCAGTGAGTACTCTAGGATTTTCTTGCTCTATAGCGGCAAGCTAGCCAATCTAGTTTGCCTCCGCTGGTGAGGCTAGCCTTTCGCAACAAAGCGAGGCCAGGTGAGCGAGGCATTCAAACATGGCCTAATTATTCTCTTGAATGACCTAGGAGCATTAGAATTGTTGTGTCTTCAATGGAGCATTGCCTAATGTCCAATGTTACATGTTACTTGTTGCCAGAAAGTAGGCACAACTTTGGGTTTTTGACTGGCACTAGGGACTTTTTGTTGTTGGATGTTTGATTTAGGTGTTATGTTTTCTTTGGGTCATATTTTTTCCTTTTCAAGTGGCGATTATGTTATCTAATATGATATTGGGTATATGTGTGCTTGGTGGTGGGGTTTAGGGGTTCTTCTTATGCTTACTTCTCCTTAATACAACAATATGCAGCTCTAGTTAACATATAAACAAGTAACTCTATCCTTCCACACTATTTCTTGTTGCTAACAGTTTCATCAACTAAAATTAGTTTAAACTAGCATGTAGTATAACACCTTTACTACCCTCTTCGATACACTTACTTTATTGTGTTGGTTTGTTGCTCTAGAATTTATAAATAGAAAAGGAAGTATTTTTCTCCTACTTCATACCCCTTTCCATCTCAAAATAAAAGGTGTGATTTGACTTGGTGTGGTCTTCAAGATCATATTCTGACCATTAGTTTCTCATATAATATATAATTTATGAACTATCATTAATTAGAAAGTATTTCTAAACACAAACATAATTTTACCACTTTTGTACTATTAACTTTTTATATGTTTAGGCTAATTATTGGTTAAAGATAAAAAGTTTAAAAAACTAAAAACGTGCATGCCTTTATATTTTGATATAGATGGAGCATAAGGTAATTGTATCCACTAGTCTCCATTGAGTAAAAATAGTGAACCAATAGTTTGTAGGGCTACTCATGGTTTAGGAATTTGATGTTTCTAGAGAATTATGGATGGAGGATACATTAATGATATTTGGGCATCGACAGATTGTCCACTTCATTTTTCCTACAAATGGTAGGGGTATAGTATTATCTAAATCAAATGCATTTGCAAGGTATATATATATTTGATATGATTTTGGGAAGGCGTGCAACCACCAAACTCTTTATCTTGGCTGGTGCTTAACTGCCACTACTCTAAAAGATGCTGACAGTACGGGTGTTGTATGCCTTTTCCATGAAAGAGACGTACGGCCGAGAAGAGGGCATCAGCAAGATCATCACATGGCGTGAGCGTGATCTTACCGGTCATTACCATATGCAAAACGATATATAGATGTAGCACAAAAGATTCAATCAAGTTCCTGCTGCTTTGCAGAGAGAAGGAAGGAATGAAGCATGCAGTAGTGGACTAGCTAGATTACCAGTGCAGGTACTCCCTGAGGTTGGGATCGCTGGGGCTTGGCGCATCAGGATCTACCATCACCTGCAGATCAGTCAGACGATCAGAATCAGATTAAGCTAATTGCTGGCTTGGAATGTTGTGCATGTAGTAGTACGTAGTAGATGCAGTGAATCTGTGAAGAATGAATGAGAGATTATCCAAGCTGCCTGCTTTAGCTAGCTAGCAGCAGTAGAGATGTGGACCCAGCTGGATGCTGGCTGTGACTGTGAATGAATGAATGAGTTGTTACAAGAGTATTAGTACGTACGAGGGTGTAGAAGGTGCGCATGTCGGGTCCGCCGACCTCGACGCGCGGCTGGTCGGCGATGGCGGAGGGCCTGAGCTCGCAGCCGTTGGAGATCTCGCGCGCGGCGTAGGCGACGCGGAGCGGCACCCGGCGCACGAAGGGGTCCACCACGTCGCCGATGATGCGCCCCACCACCAGCGGGTCGCCGCGCTGCATGGCCGGTCTCGATCTGTTGCGGTGGTGATCGCTGGATCGACGTCGACGACCCTGCCTGCCGGCCGCTAGCTCGTCGTCGTCGTCCTCGATCCTCCTTGCTCCTTCTCCAGAGACCAGAGTCCAGAGCAGGCTAGCCGGCCACGGCCAGCCCAGCAATATAATAATAATGGCCGGGTCACCGACGACGACGAGGCGAGGCGAGGCGAGGCGACGACCGCACCCCACCCAACCGCACCAGCTCGCGGCGAGCACACAGCACGTTGCACCACGCACGACACGACGACCCAGCTGCGGAGGGGAGGGAAGGGGAGCTCTCTTGTCTTGCCGCTGCTGCTACTTGTACTTATAGAGAGAGAGGGGGCCGCCGGGCCGCGCCGGTCCGGAAGAAGGCGAGCTAGCTAGGTAGCTCTCGCAGCTCAGCAGACTACTATTTGCTCACGCGACTGATGAGCGAGCTAGCAGTCGTAGCAGGCTAGCAGTAGCAGACAGCAGAGCGGGCGCGCGGCAGATGGGGCCCCGGCCGGCCGGCCGGCCGGCGGGTCCGTGGTCGTCCCCCTTGCTCTCTGCTGCTGCTGATTGGACTGCAGGGGGGTGCTGCGTGTTGTCGTCGTCCGTCGTCGATGCGCAGGCGCAGCCGCGGCCAGTGGAGTTGGAGTGGGGGGGAATCGGCCGGCCGGTCGGCGTCCATCCTGGTGGGGTGCAAAGGAAAGGTGGGGTGGGGTGGGCACGGGAGCGGCCGAGGACGAGGAGGCGGTCAGATGGAATGGATGGACTGTCGATGGCCATGGCGTGCTGCTGGCTGCTGTTTGCTAGCTCATCTAGGAAAGCAAGGACGGCGCTGCTGCTAGTGCAGGATGGCTGCCCCTTGCCCTGCCCTGCCCTGCCAGGACCCCACCACGCACCCCTGGCACTGGCAGGGCCATCCACCAGACATGCATCCGCATCCGCATCCGCATCCATCAATTCAAAGCAGCTAGCAAACCCTCTCCAGTCTCTACCTCCACGTCCATACGTTAGCAGCTAGCTAGTACTGTAGGGATGGTTACTGTTCCATTGAGCCGGCCTCGACAGACAACCACCACTGCTGTTAGTTGGGTGAGAGTACTGAGTGTGAGTGGTTTCGTCTCCTGCACCACATAGATAGTAGTAGTAATAGTCTACGTATTTCAGTAGTACAGTACATTACTAACCGGCAGGTGTAGTAGTTCTACACCACATGATGATTGTCGTACTTTACACTCTCTTCTTCTTCTTCTTTCTTCAAAGTCTTCAAATTCAAGTTCTACACCACATGAATGAAGACACAAATTAAAGGAGAGATCAGAGAGATAATAAATCTTTCAGAGAGAAAGAGAGAGATAAAGACAAGACTTATCTAACCAGAGGTGAAGACTGAAGAGAGAGAGATTGCTCTTTAGGGATGAAGAAAGGTAGTACTAGTAGGGATGAAGAAAGGGAAGGGGATAGCAGCTCAGCTCAGCTCAGCTGCTGTTGGCTGCCTTGCCGACGACGCCTGACGAGACAGCGGATTGGTGGGCGGGTGCATGGGATCAGATGGATGGATGGACCCTGGCAGTACTATTACAAAGACGACGTGGGGGCCGGGCCGGGTCGTCCTAGGTCCTATTTGTCACTCCGGCACGTAGCCATCGGGCCCATCATGTCACCCCCGCTTCTGTCGAGTTCCCATTGGCCGCCCGCCCGGCTTGGCTGGCACCCAGCCACGGTAACAACAACAGCAGGCCGCCGTACCCGCCCAGCGCGTCGACACCGCACACACCCCGCCCGTTTACCCGAAAATTCCCCGGCTTGACGTGTCGATCTCCTGCGGTGCCTGTCCGGCCGGCCGGCTTCCGGTGGTGGAAGGCGAATGACAGTCGTAGAGTACCCAGACAGCATGTTTCAAGTTCCGTCTCTAGTCCGTACCTGCCACGGCCGGTCGTTGGGTGATGAGTCTCTAATCACGTGTGTGCGCACACTCTTATCCTAATTAGATTAGATTAGACATGAATCCAAAGAAAAGAGATTAGATTAGACATGTGACTGGATGTGTGTTAAGTACGTTTGGTGGTTGATGAATTTATCAGCTGGTTTATCAACCGTCAAACCAGCTGAGATCAGTTGTTTCGGCTTATCAGCCGGTTTATAAGTACTTCTCTCACAACAAATCAGCTGAAATCAGCCGTTCCGGCTTATTGGCTGGCTTACAAGTATAGCTGAACAGGCCGCCACCGTTAATCATGTGTGTGCACGCTCTTATCTAATTATATTACATGAGATTATTAGATTAGACATTTGACCCGTCAAACATTCTCTAACAGTTCCACACAAAAAATATTATTAGTTTTTTAAAAATAATTTTTTTAAAAAAACAATCTCTAACATATAGACAATCTCTAACAGTAGTTTCCCTTAAAAAAAATCTTTAATAGTAAAAAAGAATAATCCAAAAAAAAAAACTGGTTTTCAAACATTTCCAAACCAACTAACAAATTCCAAGTGTAAGCATTTTAACTGTTACATAGGAACCTGGCTCTGTATAGAGCATAGCTTGGCTAGTTGAGCTCCTTCCAGTACAACTTGCCCATTTTAAATTTAAGTCTCTCCAATTTAACGTGGTCGAACAGCCATAGTTATAACTAAGAGAAATTTTACAATGATTAAAAAAATATGGACCATCCATTGGATGAGATCGGATGGTGGAAAAATAGGAGGTACCAAGTTGAAAGTACCTGAAGGTACCAGATAAGGAGAGAATAGTACTAAATTAGATGGGACCCGTACCAAAAAATATGTGGGGTATTCTTTATTATTTATTTTGTTTTCAAATAAGGGTAAATGGTCATTTTCCTTGCGATCTTTTCTCTGCCGACGTCGGGCGGCTTCTGAGAGACAAAGCGCCGCTACCCGTTCAGCCGTTCTGACGACGAGACACAGGCTGGGACCGGGAGTCGCAGCGGCATCCCTAATGCTAGCTAACACGTGATGGAGCAGATCACTGGCACAGACTTGGTGTTCGCGTGCGAGACCGGCGTCAAGCCGCCGATTGAATCCTCTTGGCGCCGCCGCGAATATCGCACCGCCTGACCGTCTCCAATGCTGCCATCAACGTCACCAGCAGACTCGCCTCCTACCCCTCCACCAAGGTCATGCCGCTGCGCCGCGCTACGGACGACGCTGTACCACCAGGAGCTCTGGATTCCAACACGTACTCGTACCAGGACTTGGACAAGAAGCCCATCCCGCTCTCGGACATCATCTGTTCAATCTTGAAGCGAACTACCGAAGACGACGACGACGTAGCCGCGACCATGGATGAGCTCCGCGGCCACCCTTGCTGAAGGCTGACCTTGAGTCCCCCACGAGCAGAAGCATCAGGCCTTTACTAATGGCTATGCGTCCGCGTCACCGAGCATCGTGATGATGGTTCTCTCGCCAGCCATCACGAAGAGTCCAAGACATCAACCAGTACTCCATCCTTGGCGGCTTCATGTACTAGTCTACCAGAAACAGCAACAGTCCTTCCATGCCCATGCTGTCGCTGTGAACGGCAGCGCTGACGGAGATGGAGACTGCAGCGCCGTGGCAGCTCGCGAAGAACAACACAGCGGCCCACACGAGAGGGTTATGTCTACAGAGTAATTTTAGAAAGACACAACCTCAATTACTAAAATACCATCTATAATATATTTTTTAATTAATTATTTAACAAAAAAAAGAGATGAAAGTACCTGGAGGTGCTACGGTACTTTTCCAATCATTGTAAAAAATCTCACTAACTAATAAATATTCTTTTACTAGCGGTAGGAAATATACCCATTACCAAAGTGTCAATGCAAGAGCATGTATATGTTAGCACGTTTCTCATTAAGAAGTAAAAGGAGTGTTACAACAACGCATGCGATCGTCGTTTGATGGAACTGGTAGCAAGATAACAATATGCCGATCATCTAAATATGCTGCAATGTGATTTACGGAGGAACTATTTCGCGACTAGAAGATTCACTCTCAAAAGGAGCACGCATGCACACAACCGAACAACACTTCGAATTCACAGCGCACGCATGTTGATCGACAAGTCCGGTTTTTTAGTTTGGCATGCACCTAATTTGGTTTTCAATAATAGAGTTAATAATGAGTTTTTATTCTAATATTCACCTTATGGCTAAATATAAATAATAGCATGAGGTGCCAATGAATTGGTAGGTTGAAAATGTATTTTAATGGGTTGAACGCACAAGTGGTTTGGTTTGGTGTGGAGTCACTAAGTTTGGTTTGGATTTAACTTTCAAATATACATGCTTTGGATTGGTGCGGGTTTGATTTGAAATGTCGAGTCGCGCATGCAAAAATACACCAACTTGAGCTAATTTTGTCAAAAAAAAAATAAACTTGAACTAATTAAAATTTTTTTTTTTTTTTTCTAATGAGTTCTACTCATCAATTAGCCTCTATTAGTTTTTGTTAGACCATATATAATTAATCATGTCTAAAACGATGTTTCTTTTTTTACAGAGGGAGTAGCTAGCTAGCACGGAGAGAAGCAGAACCACAACCAGTCACTCGTGCAAAGCGATCGAGATCGACGCTGCAGGCAGCCAGCCCTTTGAGCCTCCTCTGAATTCACACGCACAGACAGACACACAACACAATCCTGGCCACACACGTCAGTCAGCTCTTTTGGTGCTAGCTAGCTAGCTAGCTGCGCTCCGGCCGGCTGCGAGATCCTCCGTAAGAGACCTCGACGCATTTGAGGAGGCAGCACAGAAATGGGTGACCGACCCAAATCCTTCTTCCTCCAACAGAGCGACCCATTCCAGGACCGAGCGCCGCCCCTCCCGTCGAGCTCCGCTCACCTCCCTCCCTGCCGAGCGCCCTGCCCCGACGTGTCCCTCCTACGGGCCCACCGCTGCAGGTTTGCGTCGGCTCTCTTCGAAGACGCAGAATTGCCTTCCGACTCGCCGAGTGCCCAAAATGGGTGCCTGGTTTGCCTCCTCTGTTGGAGGGTGTTTTTGTTACCCAAACATACTGTGCATGACGCATTTTGGGTTTGGGTCCTGCTATTAGAGTCAGTCTAACATCGATCGTCCTGCGAGATCGATCGAGCGCGACGCATGCAGGCCGGGAAAATATTCGTGACAGTGCCATGCAGGTATACCACGGTGACACATGGAGTGTCGTGTGCTGCAGGCTGGCGCCGGCAGGAGAGACAAGGGAGACACAAGGACCAAGTAGCACACGCCCCAACTTTAATTTGGTGTCATTCCCCGTGTCTGGTGTGGTGCGTACTACGTAGTACTCCTAGTACGTGCGTGCGTGCGTGCACTCAGATCGAAACTCTGCTTGGATGTCTGGTGAACCTCTTTTTTTACGACGTTGGAAAATAAAAAGGTGTAAACAAAAATAATATGAGAACTATCGGGCCTCTGCTCTCGACTCGCCTCTCCCTTCTCCCTCAGCTTGCACGGGTGACGGCGGAGTCAAGTTCTCTGGTGGCGGCGAAGCCATGGGATCCCGTGGTGGCAGCAGAGTCCAGGTATCCCTGGTGGTGGCGGAGCCATGGGATCCCGTGGTGGCGGCAAGCCAGCAACGATATCAGGTGAGTTCATGACCTTCCAGCTAGCAGATCTACTGCAGCTGCAGAGGGGAGCGAACATCCTGGCGACCATGGAGCTAGGCCGCGGTGGCCGACGCCGTAGACGTGCTCGCGGCTGGCGAGAGCCTTAGATGTACTAGATCACACAATGCCATTGAACAAATCTGAAAAGCAGATTCATGATTCCATATCTTTTAATAAATTATAGATCAAGCAACAGAGTTGAGGTACTAGAGCTTCCACGCTTCAAAGTTCAAACCGCCAAGCACACAAACAGAACCTCGACATTACAAAACTTAATGTGCCAGTGCTGCTCCTGAGACGTGCAGGCCCAGGAGGCCTTCCTCAAGGCCACTCGCGTTCGCATAGCCACCCCCGCTTGCTCCAGATGCGACCTTCATGGGAACAGGTGCATTCCCATTCTCAAGGCCAGTAGGGCTTTGCAGCACACCGGCGTCCAGTAACCCTGACGATGCAGCTATCAGCCCTGAATCGACAAATACTTGGCATCACATTGCAATCCATTCTTGTGAATCGGACATGAGAGCTACAACTTATTGATAAAGAAGGCAATCCAACAATAGCCACCGAAGGGGATTACAATAGAAACAAAAACTAGGACAAGTGGCGGAACCTGGCGTAGCCCCCACCTAACACGGTGCAAAATGTTCAATGCCCCTATAGATATTTCAGTGCACATCATATTTTGCCTGATTTTTTATGCATACTAACCACATATGTAAAACCATTGAAAAAGCTGTTGAGATATACACATATGTATACATTTATTTACCACACTTGTGAGGTGTCATTATATTTATCTAGCTAGCCTCTCTTAATCTAAATTGCTGCTTTCGCCATGGGCTACGATGATGACTACTAGGACAACTCTATCGAGAACAACACACTTGCAACAAGAGCACACACCAACAAAGCACAAGAACACCAGCAACAACAAAAGCAAAAATTGGTTGATCGTTTACCCGTGAATAGTGGAGAAGGTTTGCCTGGCCTGGACCTAAACTCCGGATGGAACTGGACGCCGACAAAATACGGGTGCCAAGGCAGCTCCAGTATCTGCAGAAAATTCAGTGTCCAGCATGCAGTAAGATCCCTGTGTTGGACAGCCAACAGCCACGCTGCGAGAAAGATTGTGCCCGGCTGCATCATGCTTCGTTACCTCCATTCTTTCTCCGGTTTCATCCGTGCCCACAAACTCGACACCCGCGCTCTCGAGTTCGCTCACCATGTCAGGGTTCACCTAGAAATCGTCAGGTTATAGAATGGGAATGAGAGTTGGTTTCTTGTCATGGCACGAATGTTATCTCACCTCATACCGACGCCGATGGCGTTCATCCGTGTAATTTACATTACCATAGCTGTTGAGAGAAAAAAAACACACAAGTAAAATCCTACTTATAGTGTAGACTGTAGATATTAGAATTCTGAATAGCTGTTGACAACATGGACTAATCTGAATTCTGAAGAAAGCATGCATGTTCCATGTTACTTACAGTTTAGCAGATTTACAGTCCATCTTTCTGAAGAAAGTCCTCCTTGATCCTACGCACATCTGCATCTTCGAGTTAGTACACATTCAGACAGTAATGCCATCATGAAGCAACATGGAGATCATGCAGGTCCACAGAAACGCTGCCGCTACTGTACCTCAGGCATTTCGATGATACAAGGGTATCTCGTGCAAGCATCAAACTCTGTGCTGTTTGCGTCCTTAAGACCAAGAACAGAGCGTGCAAGCTCTATGATGGCAACCTGCATCCCCAGGCATATGCCTAGGTATGGAACATTATTTTCTCTGGCATATTTGGCAGCGAGCATCTTGCCTCCAACTCCTCCGTGACCACAGCCTCCTGGAACTAGGACTCCATCTGCACCCTGAGAAAATTGGTGTGCCTTACACATCGTTACTCTGAAATCTGAATGTACAGTGCTCTGTGACTGTGATATTTAGTTTGAAGTCTCCTAAGTGTCACCTTCAGTAGGCCCCATGCCTTCTCATGTAGGTCAGGTGACTGCGACAGCACATTCAGAGAGACATAAGGATTAGATCATGACAGCACCACTAGCGACAGTGAAAGTTAGAACAGAACAGAACAGAACTTGAGACCTCATTTGCAGAGTCTTTGTCGAGGTCAGAAGCAGAGACCCAATCGACAACAAGCCTTCTCTGGCACACAACCGATGCATGAAGCATAGCCTGAAAGGAAAATATATATACCCTGGATTGATGTATACTGACATATTTTTACCTGCCAAAAGATTGTATAATAACTTTTGTGCAGAAAGCATGTTTGCGAAAAAGATAAATATCTACATCAAGTGTATGTCTTAATAGTTTTTCAATGTTTGTATATATAGATTTAATATCCATAACTAAAAATCACAGTATTATCATAAAAATGGATGTAATGATTAAGAAATATTTACAATTTACAGCGCATTTTAAAAGTTTTACTGCCCAACTCGCACGTGTTTCCAGCACTGACCATTACTAGAATCAGCCAGTATGAATGGTTTTATACAGTCTGAAAAAGACCAGATGACTATAAGCATGTTCTAAGATAAGGTGAAAGACACAATGCTGCAGACTAGTCACCCAAATTTTTCATTCACCTCGAGGATCGATTGGTAAGTGTTGGAAACATTGGTGTATTGTCCAACTACTGCTATTCTGACCTGCATAAATTTGAGCTCCAATCAAACAGGAAATAAAGACAGGAGCATGATATATATTGGTGTGAATGTGTGATAACTGAAAGCTGAAGATGTAGCATACAGGAGCGTGCAATGGGTCACACGTTCTAGCTATGTTCATCCACGCATCCAACTTAGGTTCCACTGTTAAACTGCGTAATATAAACGGGAATGAGAACTTAGTGAACTTAGGATGGAGAACAGAAAGGAAACAAAACAGGTTGGTGGAGGTTTGTTCAGCTTTTCAAAACAAAAAAGAGAAAGAACTATGTTTTGTTCAAGAGAATTTGAACAACTGACCGTGGTAGTCCTAGAATTCTCAAAATAGCTTCATGACACTTTTGATCCTGACAAAAATAATGGGGATTACTTTATTAGCGATGGATGTCTGAAAATTAGTATTTCATCAGATTTTGATACAAGTCATATGGAAAGTACAACATACTATTAGAAGCGAGGGGACGTGCCAAATATTTGGAACATTGTTGAGACTAATAATGCAGTCATCCTGAATAAATACTTTGACGGATCAATATAAAACACGGATAATAATATGAATTGTGATGCTTCAGGTTCTCATACCGGAACATGGCAAAACTGGGAAAGTTTCTCTTTGACATTTTTATTCAGAGGCTGCATATCATAGCTGATAAATTAGACGATCCAATGTACAGTAAAGGTTTAACTGAAACATGTCAACAAAAACGAAAACAGTATTACTGTTGTGCTACGACAAGCCAGAAGGTTTGGTGTCAATCCAAACTCTCGAAGGCTCTGAACACTGCACTGGGTAGGCTTCGTTTTCTGAATTTTTCAGATACAGTAACTCAGTATCATTGATCTTCAGTAAAACAAGTCATATATTGAAAACTGGCAATAAATTTAATGTTCAATCTTGTTCT
Source organism: Chrysopogon serrulatus (assembly GCA_015844335.1). Classification (NCBI taxonomy): domain Eukaryota; kingdom Viridiplantae; phylum Streptophyta; class Magnoliopsida; order Poales; family Poaceae; genus Chrysopogon; species Chrysopogon serrulatus. The sequence continues at coordinate 31,596 of JADLZL010001393.1, forward strand.
ACCTGTTCGCCAACTATATCTATAACAGGGACAAGGCTGACATGAACCAAACAAAAATTATTATCCGCTGAAAACAAGAGGTAGCCAATTAGCCTGATCAAACTATGAGGAAATCACCAAGGCACCAAATATTCAGAGAATGTTACCAGATCGGTACGAAAACTGGCTCAAAGCTTCCATAAATGGCCTTGACTCTATATCTCCTGCACATTAGGGACAAATTTTCGTTTTCTCAAATGAATAAACACAAGAGGATCATCTAAAAACTGTGTCTGAATCCCCAAACCTATAGTCCCTCCCAACTCCACTATACAAACTTCAGGCCGCCCTTCTCTCCCATCAACAGGGATCAAGGCGACACGCTCAATCCATTCTTGAATCGCATCCGTAATGTGGGGTATAACCTTAGGAGGTTTTCAAAATACGTGCAATAACTTCCTTCAGCACTTTTATATATGAGAGTTCAGCAATTTAATCTTTTTAATAGGTACCACAGTACTGTACTGACAAACCTGTACTGTTTTTCCTAGATAATCACCTCTTCGCTCCTTGTCCATCACATGCTGCAAGAATCGTACAGAATCGTACAAGGACATACCACATCCGAGAAAACGGATAAGAACTTGCCCACGTTGGAGGTTGTTCATGACAATGACATGTTCAGTACCTGATAGATCTTGCCGGCTGTTATGTTGTTGTCTCCGGTTAATTCAACATCAAGGAATCTCTCGTAGTTTCCAAGATCTATGCCAACCTAAAATAATGTGATTTATTAGCCTGGAAGACAGGAAACCTCGTTCTTATCAATGTCTTGTGGATCAGCATCACTCACAAAACCATTCATCCAAAAATTATATTTCTATAGCATAGGACCTTGTCCAACTGATGCAATGACAAAAATACTTTAGTAGTGGACAGGCACAGATTTGTATTGTTCTTACCTCGCTGCCATCGTCCAAAACAAAGACCTCTCTGTGTTCAGGAGACATCATTCTAGCATCAATATTTAAATATGGATCTGCAACATGAGCTAAGTAAAAACGCCATAATCATCATATACAAAGAAAAGCATGTGAAAATAAAAGCACATGCTTTTCACCACGTATAGAATTGAAAATAAAATTTGAAACTGTGGAAACTGTGAAATGAGGATTCCTATGGTGCAAGCAACTTTACTTGGTCAAGTGAACCTGTAAAATTAAGGAAGTGAAGAAAACAGTTCTAATTCCTAGGAGAATACAGTTCAGAAATGAGAAATTTTAGTTTCCTACAGAGATAGGCATAAATAGTATTTAATGGAATGCTAATTTACATTGTGTGGAATCTATGGAAGGAAAGAAATAGGAGGATTTTTGAAAATGAACACAAAACAGCGGAGCAAGTCGCCTATCTAGTTAAGGAGGATATTCTTCAGAGACGTAGGGCTATGACCGTGGTGGGGTAGAACGTGTGTGACCTTGGTCCTCTCTCTTGGGTTTTAGTCCTATGATCGGAGTTCTTGAGCACCGTGGGTGCCGTGTATTTAAAACTCTAACTTCTTCTTAATTGAGCGGCAGAGCTCCTGCCTTTTCTTTCAAAAAAAAGGCATAAATAGTAAGCACAGTAGAAAAGAAAAAGTAGAACACAATGCATTGTGACTTGGGGCAGTAATATCTTGGCTTTAGAACTGAAAATCAACATCGATGTTCAGGATTCAGGAAGACATGGAGCTATGTAAATGATCTGCCGGATAAGCAAGACATGGAAGAACTTGCCTATCTTGATGAAGGTGACTCGCAAGCCGCAGGCCTTGAGGATGGCACCGATGCTGCTGGCAGCGACACCATTCCCTAGCCCGCTCACGACGCCGCTGGTGACCACCACGTACTTCATGTCCACACAACCCATGTCAGGTCCTGTCGAAGGCAAGATCAGTTTATGTGGGATATGTTGTACTACTATGAAGGAAGGAGGAGCTGAATGATTTAATATAAGAAGTGCAGTGACAGTGATGCCTCTTTTCTACTTAAACCCTCTTCTTCACCCGAAATTCAGAATCCGACAACAGCTTTGCTAGCATATTCCTGAGGGGCCAGAACTTTCAGAAAATCTTCATTCATGCATGTGGACTGTGGACTGAGGAAGTAGCAGACTAGCAGTAGCCGGAGGGATGAACACAAAATTCCAGCTCCACCTGTAATGGAGATCTCCCTGTAAATCTGTAATGCTATTCCATTGTAGTGCGATCCGAGATGGTTGAACTGAACTGAATCTGTAATGCCTCTGGTCTCTGATCTGATTCCGGCGAATTGGCAGACGCAGACCGCTTCTTTTTCTGTAGTCGAGCCTGTTTCCCCACGTTGACAAGTACGTACTCATCAGGTCGCGTCAGATCCGATCAGGAGGACGCCATGGCTGCCAATCAGGAGGAGCAGCGCCGCCGCCTTCTCGCCGTCGCAACCCGCTTCCCTCTCCCCAGCGGTAAGTGCTGCTTCCCCCACTCTGCCGCGTCACCACCAGCCAACGCAACGAATTCGCACAGACCAGAGGATGAGATGGGGTTGGCGACGCAGGCTGCAGGTTCTCCTATGGCACCGCGGGCTTCCGCGCCGACGGCGCCACCATGGCGCCTGCCGTCTGCCGCGCCGGCATCCTCGCCGCGCTCCGCTCCGTCAAGCTCGCAGGCGCCGCCGTCGGGATCGTCATCACCGCCTCCCACAACCCCGTCGGCGACAACGGCGTCAAGATCGCCGACCCCGACGGCGGCATGATGGCCCAGCACTGGGAGCCCTTCGCCGACGCGCTCGCCAACGCCCCCGACCCCGACGCCCTCCTCCAGGTAAACGGATCAGTCCTCGTCTACTCCTCAAGCTTCGTTCCACTCGTTTCAGTTAGTAGGATTCAGGATCCGATGCAGAAACTGACCCACACAAATAAGCACTAGCACTTGTTTGGAGTAGTTAAAAATAAAAATGATGCTCGGAGGGAGCATTCAAATCCAAATTACAGCAAACATCTGTGGATGATGTGAACCACCGTATCTTCTCCCCCACAGCTGGTGATTCAGTTTGCCAAGGACGAGGGCATTCCATTGGGGGGCCAAAACACAGCGCAAGTGCTGCTTGGTAGAGACACCAGACCCACAGGAGCTTACCTACTGGATGCTGCACTGCAGGTATGCCATGTCGATCTTTTCCTTCAAAATTCATTGTAAATTGGATTGCTTTTCAAAGTTGCTCTTCAAACTCTAGGGGATAAATGCTATAGTTGGCGCAAGCGCAATTGATATGGGAGTTTTGACCACCCCTCAACTGCATTGGATGGTCCGGAGCAAAAACAAAGGTGTCAAAGCTTCCGAGTCAGATTATTTTACACAACTTATCGGATCATTCAGGTTATTTTCTAGTCCTTGTCCTGCTGCTTTTAGGCTCTCACCAACTATTAATGTCTTTAATGACGAGTTTCTAGCCTTCAAATTTTGTCAGGCGTATGTTGGAATTAGTGCCAAAAGATAAAGGTGGGGATGAGGTTGCCAAGAAACTAATTGTGGATGGAGCAAATGGCATTGGTGGGGTGAAGCTCGAACAAATAAAGGCAGAGCTTTCAGGCCTAGATGTTAATGTGAGGAATTCGGGCAAGGAAGGAGAAGGGATACTAAATCACATGTGTGGCGCAGACTTTGTTCAAAAGGAGCGAGTTACTCCAAATGGGTTTAGCCCTGAAGATGTTGGTGTCAGGTGAGATGATCGGTTGTTGCTGATGCTTGATGCTTGCCTATCATTATTTAGTCAACTTACCATTTTCTTCTAGCATTTTAGGTGTGCAAGTTTGGATGGTGATGCTGATCGACTTGTCTACTTCCGTTTGTCATCAGCTAGTGACAATAGGGTTGATCTTGTTGATGGAGATAAGATACTATCTCTGTTTGCCCTATTTATCAGAGAGCAGCTAGATATCATTAATGACAATGGTGGTCAAGGAAACAAATCATTGTCTGCAAGGCTTGGAATAGTTCAGACAGCTTATGCAAATGGGGCATCGACGCAATTTCTAAAGAGCCTTGGCCTAGAAGTGGTATTCACTCCTACAGGAGTGAAATATCTGCACAAAAGGGCATTGGAGTATGACATTGGTATATATTTTGAGGCCAATGGACATGGGACTGTGGTATTCTCAGAGGACCTCATCTCTCAACTAGAGTCATTAAGCAATGACCTCGCCTCTCAAGCTCCCACTGGTAAGCTCTTACCATCGGTTCTACCTCCTTACTCTCCCTGTTAAGATTTTGTTTAATGTGGTTGATCGAATGCCCTTCCTACGTTCAGCACAGCACCATGCTGTAATGAGATTGTTGGCAGCAAGTCAGCTGATCAATCAGGCAGTAGGTGATGCTCTGAGTGGTTTGCTTTTAGTGGAGGCTATTTTACAGTATAAGGGATGGTCATTTCAGAATTGGTGTGAACTATATAGCGATTTGCCCAGTAGACAGATGAAAGTAAGTTCATGACTGAACTCTTTTTTTTCTTCTTTCAAGTCACCTTATGTTCACTGAAGATGATTGAAACTTAAATATTGCACTGACTTTTTTTTCACTCAACTAATCACTTCTGATAACCAAGTGTTCATGTAACTTTGTTGCTCTTTTTCAGGTGAAAGTTAAAGATCGAAGTGTAATTGTCACAACAGATGCAGAGACAAAAGTTAGTCAGCCTTCTAGTTTGCAAGAATTGGTAGATAAGGAGACTGGTAAGCGTCAACTTAACTGTATCATCCAGTAACACTTGCATCACACCCTTTGAAGTCTATTTTACTTCGTGTTATTAGTGTGATTGATATTCAAATTGTGATGTCACTGCAGCCAACTACACCCATGGGCGATGCTTTGTGCGGCCATCTGGTACAGAAGATGTGGTACGGGTATATGCAGAGGCGTCTATGCAGGTGGAAGCTGATAGGCTCGCAAAATCAGTGGCACAACATGTGGAACGCATTCTTGGATAACCATTTGCAGTCTCGTTTTGCGATCTTGACTAGACTGCATTTTCTAGGATCATGCCTCGTGCATTTTGATTTGTAACTTATATACATCCTGTGAGTCCGAACTTTCGAATTTTGCGGTTGTTATACACTGAACAGAATTCAATTGGTTCTTGTATCTAAACATGATATAAGAGATTTGAACGACTGTAAAATCATTTCTGCTGTAATAGTCATTCTTCCTGATTTGTCTGCACTCAATTGATGGAGTCTGCGCATATGCTGCGGCGGATCAAAATCGTTATTTCATTATTTGGTTAGGGGCAGGGCAATGTGCATCATTCTCCCCTGCATGATGAGATCATACTGTACAGTTCCTTATATGTTGCTAAAAGCTCCCCCCATCCCATATTTATCATCCATTTGGTCAATGAGATAACATCTAGGGTCTGGACTGGGCCCACCAAATCATAGACAAAACATGAATTGGAAAAATTAATGATAAATTAGGGAGTCTTGGGAGACTGTTAATGGAAGTAAGTACATAGTAGTAGTAATTAGCAAGATGATGCTAGTTACTGACAAAATAAAGGCCAGCATGGCATCCTTTTTTTTCTGATTCTTTCTATTATTGTATGTTGTATGCAAGATGCATCATAGAACAGCTAAAGAAGTGTTGGCTGTTCCGAGATTTACAAGAAAGGACTGCGAGTCCGCATGTGGGCATGGAGAGATGGTGATGGAACAGAAATGCATATGCATATGCCCATCTGACCATCTGTATGGAGAGGAAATGCCAAAGCAACAAGTCTAAAACGGCCTTGTCTCGACGTTGACATGTCGGCCTCATGGGCGCCGGGCCCACGTGTCAGTGCCAAAACAACGAACTAACCGGTCAACGGTCCTTAGGTAAAGGAGGAATAACAGAACTCAATATTCTTCTAACGCGGTTGCATTTGCAGAAACGGGATTACAAAAAACATGCGAAGACTTCCATTCACAAAATCTTTGGGAAAAATTATAATTTTCTTTGGAGGAGAGGCCATGAAGTCTGAAGGCTCCTACTTTTTACTTTCCGTAAGGTTTCCTCTATAATTTCTGCAAGATAAAATAATTTCGTAGGAGGACATTTTACAGGGTCTAGTCAATCCTCTGTTCCAAAAGATCATAAAGAAAAAGATTCACATATAATGCAAACTTAGTTACGCAGTGCTAGTATGGAAATGCGTTGCGAGAGAATGTAGAAATACGCATTTACGCAATTCAGGACTGTCAAATAGTGCGTCAGTGATAGCGATTGAATTTTGCATACAGTTCTATACTGCAGTATGTGAATTCAGGCCAGGTATCAGTACTAACAGCGATTATAATTTGTACATACGACTCCATTCTACTCCCATCGTCCCAAAAGTCTCATTTTTCATGAGTCAATCAATCTCGAATTTTAACAAATCTATGCAAAAATACTAATATTTATAATGCATAAAACTTATCTAAATATATACAAAAAACTAAAAAAACTAATATTTATATAAAACTAATATTTATAATATGTAATAAATACTGTTATATTTATCACGGAATATAAATCTATCTAGAGATACAAATGTGTTGATATTATTTTTTACAACCCTGGTCAAATCTATGGTAATCAGAATCTAAAATCAAATTCTTTTTTTGGGACAGAGGTACAACTTGAATTTGGGCCACTGCAGTTGCAGATCGTTAAAGACAAAGGGAGCCTATGCTTCCATATACATAACTGGATTTAGAGAGTACAAAATGCAATCTATACCTTTCTTTCCTTAGTTGTCTGGTAAACATGGAAGTAAAAATTTACAGTCATTCTTCACATGAATCAGGAGATTTTTTTGTTCTAAAGAAATTTTGCAACAATGATGTACGGACGAGACATATTAAAAGAATAAATTGAGTAGGTAATCAACAAATGGAGAATTGGGTGGAAATGTAAGGGCTGTGGGGTGGAAAATTGCCGGGGAAGAGTTGTTCTTCACGTTTCAATTTTCAGGCTTGCCCTCATCAAGATGAACTTGACTGATTCTGCTCCGGCTAAGCCTGTGCTCGCTCCAGAGAAGCTGGAGGCGGAAGGAAACATCAAATCATCGGCTTCATGGCCTAAATCCCATAATGCCTCACTGAATATTCCAGCAGCTGTTGGCTGGGGCAGATCATCTCTTTGACTCTCATACCATTTTTGTAGATTTTGAATGTTGGAATTGTCCTCACATTTTCGGCGCGTGCAACAGCAGGGCTCTCGTTCACATCAACCTGAAGTGAAGACAAAAAGGGCATGTTAATGTAGGACAGATAAGGGATGGTGACCGTGGATGTCCATGTGACAGTAGTAGTTACCTTGAGGAAATTAACAGATGGGTATCTGGTACACAGTGTGTTCACAAATGGGGAAATCTTACAGCACTGCTGATTGGAAGGCGTCATGAAATGGATGACTGAAACACCTGTTTCGTATAGACCAATAAGATGCATCAAATAAAGAAAAGCTAAGGACTACTATTACAGCAAGAGCACAAGACTGTCAGAGAGCAAGTGATCAGATAGTAAAAGACAAAAGAGTAACCAAATTATGTACTTCCAACCAGCATTAGTACAATGATAGCAAAACAAAAGCCATGTGAAGATTGCTCATTGCTTGCACGTCAGAAAACAGTAACAAGTACTGCCAACCCGTGGTACAACCTCATGCCTATCAGAAAAAGTCAAGATTGTCGTACTATTTTTCTGTTCAATTATTACTCATCTGCAAGTCAACATCAACAGATGCATGTGCAAGGAACAAGCATCACAGGAAGCAGAACATTTGGAAATTCACGTTAACTAAAACAGTTAAATGTGACTGCCTATTCTTGAGTAATGAAGATATGATTATGTTGTCTGCATCAACAAAATCTAATGCATCAAGGATTCAAGGTAAATCTAAAAAAACAAGACAAAATAGAGGGGGTGCTTGTGTGGTCCAATTGCACTACCTATCATGAATCCATGACTAGCTAGCTAAAAGACCATCTTTTGCATCTGCCAGAGATTAGCCGAAACTCACGGGCTTAGGGATCAGCTCAGTTAGATTCTACTACCTCCGTTACCTTTTATAAGGCGCGGCTAGAGATGACACGGTCTCACAAACTACACTTTGACTGTTTATTCATGTTATATTATATATTTATATTTATAAATTTTGTGATATTTGGATAGTACATTTTATCACTAATCTAACCATATCAAGTTTATAGTATAAAAATTTAAATTGTTAGCTAATCTATCCATATCAAGTTTGACTCTTGAAATTTGTGCACGCCTTATAAAAGATAATGGGGGGAGTAGTAACATTTAGCTGGGTGAGCTGTTCAGAAGTTGAGCACCAAATGCAAGGCTAAGCTCTCATTCAAATGCTGTTCTCCATATGGAAGGCTTTTACTGGTACTACTTGATAAGTTGGTATTCCTCTTTGCTATCAGAACTAAAGGAATGGATATGTGTTCTAGCCTTCTAGGAAAATGCATCTATATACACGTAATGAACAGTGATCTTTCAAGAGCTACTATAGGCAATATAAGATTTCTATGTAGCTTGCTCGCAGTATGGACAAAAAAGAAGACATGAATCAACATTATAAAGGAATGGCTGGTTATAAGACTAACCTGGCAAAGATGTAGCCATCTGGAATTGTTCCATTCCAATAATCGCTTCAACCTCTCCTCCAAACTTCATGTTGGATACCTCCTCACCACGAGATGACTTGAGAGCAACTTGGGCATGGAAATAGGCCTCAGCAACCTCCGTGTCACCTGGAAGTTCTTTTCTGAGAATCTCATAATCCTTCACGGATTCTGCCCATCGCTCCATCTAACCACCAAAAGAGCAATAAATGAAGTTGCTTTTGAGTTTCCAAAACTCTAAATCAGGAAAAAGGAAAGAAAAAGAAAGGTTAGAAGATCAAAATATACCACCTTGCCATAGGATGCTGCTCGCCTGAGCAAAGCCTTGGTATAGTTCGGATGAATCTTGAGAGCTTCATTACAGTCTTCAATTGACTTCTCCCACTGCTCAAGCTTGAACCTACAAGCTGCCCTATTACAGTACAGGACTTTATTCACAGGGTGTTGTTTGAGCCCTTCACCATAAGCAAGGCAGGCTTCTGAAAATTTTCCAGAATTGAAGAGCTCGTTCCCTAGAGATCGGGCTCTGGCCACAGATTTCACTTTGTTATGCATGGTTACCACTTCAGTGTTTCCTGGATCTATTATTCTAGCCTTATCTATGGAAGAGACCGCATGGTCAAACCTGCAAAATGTTCACAACTGTCAAGACATATGGATATCAAGCTACAGCAGGTAAGGTAACATACAAGAACCTGACAAGTCAAAATACTTTTGAGTTAAGGCTGTTGAGCTTTTCTGTTCACCCTCAGAGCAAATCTCAAAGGAACTAAAGTGTTACTTGACTACAGTTTGCTACACCAGGAAAAATGTATTTAAACAATGAAAGACTTCCATAGACATGGTATAACTTAGTAGTGCAGCCTTTTGCCCTTCATTCAGGTGGGAAGAAAAAGGAGCCTATTGACCAGTTAACTTATCTGTGTGTATGTAGCAGGAAATAGGGAATGTTGCTGAATTACCTTCCTAATGCCATGTCAACTTGGGCATGTACATAAAAGAGGTAGGCATTGGCAAGAAACCCACAAAATTTGGTGTCTGAGGAGCATGAAGATGTATAATCCAATTTGGAGGCACTAGAGATTGCAAGATCAGCCTCATCAAGTAAATTGAGACGGAGAAGGGCTTCTGCTCTAGCAGCCAAGAGCTGAAAGTGTAAATTAGATAAGCGCATGCCATTGAAAAGAGTCAGCTAGCCAATATCGAGTTATGTGAAGAGTAGAATCTAACCAGAGCAGAGGAGTCAGCTCCATCCGCGATAGCAGCATCACTTTCCCTTAGCACACTCTTCCAGTCCCCAGCCTTTCGCGCATCCAGACATCTCCCCAAGTGCTTCTCCACTGTTTGCAATTTGTGCAACTCTAGGAGGTCAGGCTGTGGGGATGCCAGTGACAGGTGCTTCAGAGCATCCTCAATGTGTCCTAGCCTGCAGTTCAATAAGGATGTAAGATCATATTGAAAAGCAGGTACAAGTGAATAATTCAAGAATCACTTGGTCTATTACACAAAGGATCAACGACAATGCACAAAAAAATCAGCATCAAACACTATACTGAACCAAAAAAAAAAAGAAGAATAAAAAGGATTAGAAAATAGGACTGCAGTGACCGCCTATAAGTTTACTATTTTTTGTTTTGTAGCAAACAAACAATTACTATTTGTCTGGAAAGAAGAAAAAACCACTAATCCTGAGCTGTGAAGGGAATGGAGAGCGACGCACAAGGCAGTGTTAGATAGTCAAATGAACCCGGTTCCACATGGAAAGCCTGGTAGCACTCTAAAGTATGGTTGGTCCTACTAACAAAAACATTGAGCCTATTGTGGAAATAGTCCTCGCTCCTTGCACAACCAATACTGAAGCAACATACCCCATGACCGTTTTCGCAAGCTCTGCTAAAAATAGCAAAGTTTAGATTCGAACTCGAGATACATAATGGTGGTAAATCATCACTCTAGTAGAAGTACTGTATTTTGTTTAGCTGAGGATGAGATGAGCGGAGCAAAGCAAGCCCATTCATTCTGTAGAAGTAGAAGAGAAGTCGCCTCATCAGATCCGAGAAGCAATCTCTCTCTCTGTGTGCAGTGCAGGACACCCACCCCCAAGCAATCCAGTAATCATTCACCTTATATGCAGGGACGCGAGGCGGTGGTGCGCGCGGCCGTAGGACGGATCAATCCGGAGCGCCTCCTCGCACTCCTTGACGGCCTCGCCGAGGCGGCGGAGGCCAATGAGAGCGGCGGCGCGGTTGCCCCGGCACGCGGCATTGTCGGGGCAGAGGGCGAGGGCGCGGTCGTAGAGCCTGAGCGCCTCCTCGAAGCAGCCCTTCCTGTACTGCTCGTTCCCGGCCCTCTTGACCTCCTCGGGGTCGGCGGCCGCCATGGCGCGCCTGAGGACCGCGTCGTCGTCGTTGGCGGCGCGCGAGCGGACGATGCTCCCGTGGCCGTAGTTGGCGGTGCCTGAGCCGAGCACGTCGTGGCGGGATGCGCGTGGCGGGGGCGGGGGCGGCGGGGTGGCGGCGGAGGAGCAGGAGGAAGCGAGCGGCTTGGCGATGCGGCCGGACGGGCAGATGTTGCCCGCGGGCAGCGCGTTGGTGAGCGGCGAGGTGGCGGAGCTGGAGCAGGCGGCGCCGGACGTGAAGATGAGGGGGCCAGAGCCGGAGCGTCGGTGGCCCGGGGCGCGCGCGCGCGCGGGGGCGCGTCGGAGGGGAGCGGGATCTCGCCCGAGTGGCTCCGGCGCGAGGCGAGGCCGGAGGACGGCGCGGGCGGGGCGCGGGAGACGGAGACGGAGCCGGAGGAGCCCGAGGAGGAGCTCGGGGTCGGGTGGTGGTGGTGGTGGTACTGGTGCCCGCCGTGCTTGGAGGAGTGCGGGAGCGGGGAGACGGGCGAGAGCCTCCCCGGGGGCAGCGTGTCCGGCTTGTCGGTGGAGGAGAGCAGCACCGCGGCGGCGAAGGCGTCCGAGAGCGTGTCCGGCATTGGCGCCGGCGGGCGGTTCGACATTCCGCCGAGCACCTGCGGGGCGGCGGATCTCGCTGCGCGGCGGCTGGTGGGTGGGTGGGTGGGAGAGCGAGCGGCCGAGCGTGCTAGTGCGGCATGGGGGAGGTGCGGTCAGAGGATGGGGATCTCGTGAAGGGGAAGAGGGGAGGGAGGGGAAGGGGCGAGGGAAGGAAGCAAGGAATGATGAAGGGAGGCTAGCTAGGGAGGAGGAGGCGACGAGGGAGGTGAGGTGGGGCGGCCCGCGCCCGAGCGAGCGAGCGAGCGGGGTAGATTTGCCTTGCCTTGCGCGAGACGAGAGCCCGCGAGCAGGCACTCTCCTGGACTGAGAGTGAGGCCGAGGCGAGGCCGACGGCCGTGGGCGGCGGCGGCAGCAGTAATAAACCAGCTAGTTGCGCCACGCGGGCCGCGGACCCGGGGTTGATTGGGCGCTCGCCTGGCTGTCTTTCTTTTGTTTCCCCCCGAAAACCAAGGCCCGCTTCTTCTTCCGTTCGTTCCCTCGGCTCGGCTGACGCTGACTCCGACGCTGACGCCGACGCCGACGCCGCGTCCGCGTGGCCTGCCCCCAGCCTGCCTGCCTCTTCCGGTGTTTTCCCTACGTGTGCCGGTGAGTTTGGTCCCGTTGTTCCGCCGCTCTCGGCAGTCGGCGCCGGCATGCTCGGCCCAACCTTCAGCGGACGGCTTTCTTTTTCTTTTTTTGCACGGTCACGGTGGCCATTTACAAAATTGCCCCACAAATAACGTCTATGTTCTTATTTCTTACCACTTTTGCTGATATAGCGCGCCAAGTAAGCACATTAGTGTGATTTTACTCTTCACCGAACAAATAGACACATAAAAAATGATTTTTCACGTGCCTCTCTATTCGAGGAAGGGCCAGATCCATGCTGGCGTGCTTACTTGGCGCGCTATATCATCAAAAGTGACAAGAACGCATGTGAGTTACTATTTGGCAGGGCAATTTTGTAGATATCACTGTAAAATTGGCAATCGGAGAGTTGGTCAACGACGATGGCAAAAAAAATAGAAAGCCTGAACATCACTCTTTCATGGAGATAACTTTATACATTTAGTGGCTGATTTCTAAAACAAAAGACCACCTTCTCCACGTGTTTTGGTTTGAGTTGGACGATCTATCTATATCCTAGGTGCCAAATCTATCGGATATAAGATTAGTGGTGGTCCTTTGCAAACAAGCGATAGAAAGAACAGTTTTTTTTTGAATTACATGCACTATCATCCTTATACCACTATAAACATACCTAAGAGACCGAGCCAAACACTACAAGCATCTTCCTTTGTTAACAATCAAATGGCTGGTAGTTTTTGGAGATATGTTTTTTTACTCTTACAAAAAAAAAATCAAAGATTGGGAGAATTTTTTAGAAAGAAAAACTCTTAAAGATACTCTTATATAAAAGGAGGTATTTTGGACCACGTCTAGGATCATAGCTCTAAGACCATATTCGGCCATGGTATTAAATTTTATTTCTGTTTTTTTTTGGGGGGGGGCCCCTCCCTTGTCCCCCTTCCCTCCTCCATGGTAAGTAAGGCATTATCTAGTTTGAAAAGTGTGAAAATGAAACAAGATGTGTGATAGGGATAGTTAAGCATAGCAACGCAAGTTTGAGGTAGGTGAAGGTGCATTCTAGACATGAAGGCAAGACAGGCCGGGCGATGTGTATGGTGTCATGGCTGCCTACGACTTAGGCAAGCAGATTAGAGGTGTACGGAGCCGAGTTGCAAATAATAGCTTCAGTGAAGTCGGTGAGGGAGGAATTGGGTGTTCAATAGACAAGTGGGATATATATATTAACATTGGCTATGGATTTTTTATCTCCCATCTATTCCATATCTCCAACCACAAACAATAAGCTGAAAATTCTATGATTCTATTCCTCTATCCAAACACATATATGCATGGAACCATCTCATCCCTAGTACAAGCAATGGAATCATTTTGTCTTATCTTGTTTTGCAACCAAATAGACTGTAAACTTTTGTGTTCGAATATTCGACACGGAAAATGGAATCAATAGGCCTTGTTTAGTTCCACGGAAAATGGAATCAACTAATCGTGGGCCCAACTAGGCTCAAAAGATTCATCTCGTGATTTACAACAAAACTATGTAATTAGTTATTTTTTTATTTATATTTTCTCTTTTCAGATTGTAAAGTTGCGTTTGTTTGTGGTAAATATTGTCCTTGGCCCAACTAGGCTCAAAAAAAATTTACAACCAAACTGTGCAATTAGTTATTTTTTTTATTTATATTTTCCATTTCCCATTTTTGTGGGAAAATATGGAACTAAAAAAGCTTTCTCTTTTCAATTTTTCCAATGGGAAAAAGAAAAAATCAATTTTTTAATAAAGAAAACAAAAAAAGGGTTTGCTATTATACAGGTGCATGTTCCTTCTAAACAATTAGACGACGTTTGTTGGCCACCTGTTATTATGCTTCTCTTTGCTTACATCAGGTCAACAGCAAAAGGCGACACATAGTGCATGAAACCATCGGCTGAGTTCTCAGACGACTGAATTCTAGCATATGTGACAAAAAAAAAAGAAGAAGAAACTCTTGTAATTAAACACCGTGCATGTGAGTGCTAGCTAGTCTACTATAGCCCATTTTACTATGAGCTCTTATTTACAGCATACAAATAATCACAATGCAAACTAACCAATCAAATCATGTCTGAACTAACAGTGTTAACAAGCACGTACGACAACTTGATCACTGATGAACCAACCAGCAGCCATCGTCGACGACCTCAGATCTCAGCTAGGATTTACATGCGGGCCTGGCCTGCAGGCCTGCCCCTTAATTTATCTGTTTTAGCTTGCGTTGCTAATAATTTAATGTTGCTATACCTAGGCGGAAAGCAAAAGGTAGGACGAGAAACGCTGGAGCTAGGCACGGAGCATTTGAGCTATTACTACGTCGTAGCTCCTGTAGAAGCAGGCGGCTCTGGTTTTTAGTCTATGCATGCCAATGCCAAGAACTTGACGACAGACAACCCTGCTAATAACTGCTGATGCAGGTGATTATATATATATATAAAGAGATGGAGTGGGCGAGCGAAGTGAATGAATGGAAGTAATGAAGCATATGCATGTGATGGCACTCGTAGTTTAAGCTATAAACTCGCGTCATGCACGGTGCGTGTAGGTCCCTTGAGCAAGAATTCAGATCGCCCGGCTTTATTCGGATCATGCATGCGTGCCCAGGCGTAGTAGGCGTATAAGCTACACGTCAGCATGCGTGGGCGGGGGCGATCCGTCCTGAAAAGACTCGAGGATTTATTTGTAGAACAATTCAGCAGCCAGCGTCGTCGCTGCTCACTGCTCACTCCTATCCGGTCCTTTTTATGTTCATCCGGTCCATCCATGAGGTTGTAGGTTAGGTCTCTTGTGGTAGAACTTACGCACTTAGGTTTAAATCATCGACTTGGCATAGATGATTGAATTTTTCTGAAATTATTCTAAAATTTACTGGCGTTATGCTTTAAGTGGTAAGCGGCGTTTCCGTCGACAATGAGGCGTATGTAGTAATTTCGAGAATCTCTAGATCTGTTGGTTCAGTTCTTCGGAGGTGCTCATTGGGGTAGCTTTGCGTACGTGTGTTCTAAGGGAATGAGTGTGTGTGCGTATTATGACATCTGTGTTGTAATTTGTAATTCTCAAAAAAAAAAGACGAGGGAGGGTTCTATTCATTCGACTTATTTCAGCTAATTCTCTCTCACATAAACCATCCGAATGAACAGAGCCGAGGTGTTAAATCACTTAAGCTATTGATGGATAGATGATGTCATGAATTACTGTCATTGTGTCTTTGGTAATGCCGCAGTTACTGAAAAGAGAAATAAAGTGGAAACAAAATAGTGCATTTATGTTTTTTCAGATAGAATTCATCCATATTAGTAGTACAGAATTTCATTCAGATCTCAGCTACTAGTTTTTATGTCAGATGGATCATGGAACTGTCAACTGTGTTCGAGTGTGAGACGAGGTGGGGTTGCTCGTTTTGGCAGAAAGCCAAGTGGTTTGTGGTGAGGTGGCTTTTGCCTTTTTGGTCTGGAGGAGAGGGAAGGAAGGAAGGGGGCGACTCTCTTTCTGGAAACATGATGATGTCCCTGTGCAATGCAGTCCCTCCTAGTGCCTGTGCCGGGGGAATATTTGGTTGCGTCAGCCTACGTCACGCACGACAAGGAGGGCCAGGGAAGGGAGCCCCACTTTTGTCAGTCCCACGACTGTCCCCACCACTGGCCACTAGGCTGCGTGCAGTCGCTGCCTCTGTGATTTTTTTTCTCGAGTGGAGGGAGGATCAGTGTGCCAAATCATGAGCCCGGCCTTGCCTATTGGCTTATTTATATTAATAATCGATCGATCCATCAAGGGTAAAGTCAGGGCCACATTTCATGTGATGGTATAGGGGGACCTGCTACTGGTACCACCCCTAAATCCATTCATTTACTCTTGCTACTAAAAAAAGTGTCAATGCATCGTCTAAAAACTGGTAATTCTAGAACACTGGTAAGTCAAATTATCTTTAAATTTAAATAAGTATCATTTTATTCGTCATGATATATATTATCATTGGAGTCTTGAGCGTGTTTGGATGCACGGGCATAATTGTTAGAATAAATAAATAGTATCTTTTAGTCTTATCCCATCCAATCAGAGAGCTAATAGGTGAACTAATTCACATCGTTAGCTAAATATACAAAAAAAAAATCATTAGCCAACTAATTAATTGGTCAACTCCAGAAAATTAGTTCTAGTTGCATTGATCGGAATAGGTTCTTACAGCATCTCCAACATATTACTTATCCTATCTGTGATACTAAAAAACTAACATATATACTCCCTCCGTCCCTTTTTATTTGTCACCGTGGGATGCGTGCCACAAGTTTGACTTAATTTATAAAAAAATACATACAATATTTATATCTTCCAAATAATTTTGTTAAAAAACTAGATCCAAAGATCTTTCCGATGATATTAATTATGATACTAATCGATGATATTTATTATTTATTAAAATTGCCCGGCATTTGTGTCTTGGGAAGCGAAGCGATAAATAAAAGGGACGGAGGGAGTATAGGATAACTGCATTGCTCCAACAAATTACTTGTCCCATTTTCAATACCAAAAGTTTATATCAACCACAGTAGGGGGCTTTCCCCTCCTGTTTCCCCTAAAAAAAAATTTATATCAACCACCAGATACTCAATCTCTTTTGCTTGAATGTAGGGGCTAGATTTCGGCGTCCCCTACCAATTGTTTTTCTTATTGCCTGGAAATTCCTGTGAAACCCCATTGCATGGCTTGAGTCGGCGAGTGACAAATGCAGCTATTCAGGCGAGCATAACCCCAATGAAGCATAGATCCGGGCGACTCCGCGAGTGCGACATTGGCGAACTGACTTCCATCAATGCCAGTGCAACCTTCATTGAGCCTGCCTCAACCAAGCCCAAAAATCCTGGCTCGCTCGCTCCTACTCCCCTCTAGTGCCTGCGTCTCCTCCACGAGCCTAACTCCATTGTCACCTTTGGCCTCGGAGCGGAGGCATAGGCGTGGACAACATAGGTCAGCCAAAGGGGAGGCGCAACGCGGGAGAGGAGGTGAGAGGCAGATGTACCGGATCGATGGCATGGTGCTCGGTTGGCAGAGAGGAGAGAAAAGAGATGTGGGGAAGAGGGAGGGGGGGATAAAAAACCTTTTACTTGTTGGTGGGATATAAATCATATGTTTTGGTTGTGTGTCGAAGGAGAAGCGAGAAAAATATATTATTTATAGTAGGAGATAGGTCACATATATCTACCTTTAAGGGATGAAATATAAGTAATATATTGGAGATGTTCTTAGCGTGTGTTTTCATATAAACTCCTCCTTTTGACTCAAATCAAACTAAAAAAAGCCCTAACACTAGGGTGGTATAGTAGTACATGTGATGCCAATGCAACAACATGAGAGGAAAGGGAGAAGACGTGGTAGGTAGTACGTACAGCACCGGCGGCAGGACGGCCGGCTGGAAAGTGGAAATGGCGCCATGCATGCCAAGCAGCAGCCGCGCGCGCGCGACACTGTGCGGAGATACCCGGCAACAGTGGCCGCGCCTCTGCGATCCTCGCACGCGGCGCGCCCACCCCGGCGGCCCTGTGGCCAACTCCAACGGTTTCCTGGCCGCTGTGCCGGCCGGCCGGCCGGCGGATCGCGCCGAGCGAGGGGGCTGCCTGTCTCTCCGGACGGGGCGCCGGCGCTTGCCCGGCAGTCCGCGGCCGGGTCCGGGACGGCCGGGACCGCCGCCATTATTCTAGCTAATAGTCTCTCCACGGGCGCAAGGGAACAAATCTAGGGCCTGTATACTGCTGTGCCCTGCCCAAGCCAAGCTGGTCTTGTACGTACACATGATGCTAAACATATATAGGAGGAGTAGGCGTAGCATCATGCAGCAGGAAGCAGCTGCATGCACACCGGGCCGGCCGGGGCACCTGCAGTGCCGTGCAGTGCAGGTGGTAATACGTGGAGCTCTAGCTGATCTGAGCTGTGTGCTGCCAGCTGCTGGTGGCTGCGCACTGGTCGATGTCAAGCTGGACCTGCAGGCACGGCCCCTGGCACTGGCATGCCGGCCATGGCATGGCTTCTACGCGTGTCCAGCCCTCGCCAAAGAGAGATCGAAGTGAACCCAGGAACCAGGATGGATGATGGATGCGTGCGTGCCGTGGATCACTGAAACGACGCGACCCGGCCGGCCGGCCTGGAAATCATTGGCGTCGATCGGACATGGAGGTACATCATGCCTGCAATGCACGATGCACGGGTCAGGATCGGAGGATTCGGCAGGGGAGATGCATCATCATGGGAATGCATTGCATTTGTGCATCTGTGGGTACACACATGCATGCCTGGTGGCTACTGGTGGCTAGCTACGTACACCGGACGTCCTGCATGCAAAGCTCCGTCTCCGTCTCGTCGTCCTTTGGCCTTTGCCGTTGCCATGCTTACCTGGCTGCCTACACCGGCGGCAGCCATGCATGCACTACTCCCAGTCCGTCCTCTTGTGCTCGATCTACTTCTAGAAACATTTTTCGCGAATACGCAAAAAATTCACGTATTATTGTAATTAAGAAGGAGAGTTTAAACATACAACCGACGCGCATTTGAAGAGCGTCCTAGGGAGTTACAGTTGTGACCGAACCATCTAAACAGACTGAAATAAACTTCGATATTACATAAAAGCATACAACGGTCGCTAACAGCTAAATTATAGTAAAAAAACTAAATCCTCTTCAAACAGCTACAACCAGGTATAGAGGCCAATCATAGCTAGAGATTTAGAATCTTGATTGCTGCTATACATGAGAGATTATTGAGAGAGAGCAGGCAAATAGGCAATATCGATCCATGAGAGACATCTCATGCAGTGCAGACTACTACTACCTAAAAGTAGATACTCTAACTTGATATAGTATAATATAATCTTCTTCATCGTCAGGATCGGACGAGCTTTGTCCAGTTGGCAGCAGGGACGTCGATGTATGCATGTATAGTTTTAGGTCTCTCTCTAGCTAGACTCCACGTATAATTTCCACTAAATTACGGTTGTAGAATAACGCATGAACAAGAGAATCTAATCTAATCTATATATTCCAATAATAATCACGCGAGACCAGATGATCGATCTACTAGCTCCCAAATGCCGTGAGCATGCATAGTGAGTGCCGCGCGCCACATGTGGGTCGCTCACCAAGTTGACGAGCCAATGATGCAGCAGTGACAGACTGTTCCTTAATCCATCGTCAATACCACATCATGCAATGCACATGAGGATCTGCTGCTGCTGCAAAGCGGCAAGCAGAAGACCACACTGTCAATTACTCTGATTGTTATTTTATTGTGCTCATTCTTTGGGATCAGTAGCAGCTAAACCCTGCGCTCTGCATTATATTATTACCCCTACTCCTCCTTTGGGATCTGAAAAGAACCTAGTCCAACTCATTCCCTTTCCACACCATTTCTTTTATCATTCTTCCAGAAGAACGTAGTAGGATATGTTATTCAATTCTCAAAATATAGCTAAATTGTTGTTTACTGCTAGCTACTAATGTGCCTCTTCTGTATATATACTATACACTACTCCCAGTATTAACGACAGTAACTTTCAGTACTACTGCAGAAATATATAGGTGCTTTTATTTCCTATCTACCTTTTAATTTTACCTCATGCAGAAGCTCGTGAATCGTGATCGCCATGGCCTAACATACAGTAGCCATCATCAGAGCTCACTGTGGGCCAATCCAAACATGATGTAGGCTATGAACACACTGAACAGTAATATATGTATTCTCATCGGCTGAGAGCAGCTTGCACTGAGAGTTGAGACCACCCTTAAAGTTATAGCTTGGTAGCTAGCAGCAGGGACGAGCCTGATGAACTGATTGGGACCTCATGCTCATGCTCATGCTGCTTTCAGATCAGATGCCAACAGTACCTATACTACTACCCGAGTTTAATAGTGCTTGCACTGCACGAGGTTAACCGGGCCAGCCAGCTTGTTTAGTTACATACAAGTAAGATTCTAATCGTGGGGTCTGATTTACAACAAAACTATGTAATTAGTTTTTTTTATTTATATTTAATCGCCCGGCAACCGGCCGGCCCAGCAGACTCGATAGGCTGCTGCTGATTTGCTGCAAACTGTGCAATTAGTTATTTTTTATTTATATTTGCATGCATGCTCTGTGGATTTGACTGTTGCAACACATGGAATGACGATGGGAATCGATCTGCTGCTGTTGCTGCCCTGCATCTTACTGTTTGGAAACGATGGGCTCATGTATTTATTGGAACATGTATTTATTATTCTACAATGCATGCAAGGGGGGACAGGTGATTCTGTGGAGATCTCAGAGATCCTTGTCATGGCGACATGGCCTCAACTCGTGGCCTCCCTGTGGAGGTCACAGTAGATACCACTGTTGGATTTTATTGTTCCTACAACACTATTCCTATGTACATACCCTCAATGCAACGTCCGACGTCTCTGTATGTATGTAGCTTCTTTTTTATACATATAGGACTGTTTGTCAGTTTGCAGCAACATACAGTTCAGTAGTATAAAGGTGCATGCATGCATGCCAATTGTTAGTGCAACAGCGTTTCAGACGGTAACCTCCAGCAGCTGTTTGCAATATTCGAATTTGAAAATCGATCAACATCATCTATGGCACAGCCCGACGATCAGAGATTTGCATTTGCATCGGGTAGAAATTTATAAATTTGGTGGATTCAAATTTGAAAACCAACATCATCGTCGTCGATCGTTCTAAAAGCGTACGAGTGTCTTGAGTTATTATTGCTGATCAGCTCGGTAGCTGGACTGATCGATCGAGCTCTCACTCGATGATCTCACACCAGCAGGCCAGCAGCATTAATCTGAGTTATTAGTGACTTCTGCACATGCATGCATGCAGGGAAATGAGAAATCTGAATCTGCATCTGAATGCATGCGTGGAAGTGAGCAACAACAACCGATCGAGTGAAAACCGATCATACATAAAAAAGGGGGCCGGGCCTGCAGCCCTGTAATCCTCTTCCAAAATAGTAATTAGCATTAATACATAAAGCGTGAGACCGAAAATGACTAAAAAACCGGGGGGGACGCCCCCGGGCCAGCTTTAGCCAGTGTAAAAATAAACCACCACGCACGCCGCAGCCAACAAAAATCACAGGGCGGGAGGTAATCCTCTTCCAAAAAACAGTATCATGTTTGAAAAGATGCAAATGAATGCAGTGCATGGGGATTAAAATGTTCGTACTAAAAAACAAGGGATCAAAAGTACAAAACAAGTATTAAACGGTAGACAACACAATCACTGTAACTCAGTGTCCTGGAGTCTCACTCTAGCTTCATCATGCAGAGTTACCGGCCGTACGTGGTAGCAGCAGTAAAAAGAATCAGTGCAACAGCTTCTTTACCTTAGCCGCCAGTGGTAACATTATCGTTCATGGAGCCATGGAGGATCGATCGGATATAACCTAAAAGCTGACGCTTGCACGTACGGTTCGTCTTCTCTGAATCAATCATGTGATCTGATCGGTGTCAATCAAGAAGAGGAGCTGGAGGACTCGAACGTGGAGACCCTCCGGCGCTTGTTGAGAAGCGACGCCCTCGGCGCGAACTCGAGCGCGGAGTTGGCCCTGTCGAGGACGGACTGGAGCGCCTGGTGCACCGAGTCGATGACGGCGCCCACGTCGCCGCCGCCGCCGTTTCCGCACGGCGACGGCGACGACATGATGAGGAAGGTGAAGCGGACGCGGCCGCCCAGCGTGGTGACCTCGGAGCCGACGACGCGGAGCCGCAGCGGGCGCAGCGCGTGCTTGACGTCCGCGAACACGTCGGCGCCGTCGTCGCAGCTGAGCGTCGCCCTGACGAGGACGCCGCCGCCGTGGGGCTGATCAGGCGGCGTCGTGGATGGAGGTAGTGCGCCCTGGACCAGCTCGACGGCGACGGCGTCGTCGTCGGCCGGGACGGCGCAGTGGTCGCGGATGCGCGACGCCGTGGCCTTGAGCTTCTTCACGTGGGTTATCACCTCCGCCAGCAGGGCGGCCTTGTCCATCTGCATGCATGCCAGAGTAAGTTGGGCCTCCGCTTCCGGCTGGGCTCGGTTTCGTGGGCTATCTGATAATAAATCCAATGTACAATTGGGCCTAGAGCGAGATATCGTTGGGCCTTTCGGTGCCCAAGTTTTTGCCAAGCAGCGTCGTCACCCTCGCCGGCGCTGGCAACGGACGGCGGACGGGCAGCCCGGGCGCCGGTGAAACGACCCCCGCCACCGCGTCGGCGCCTAGAACGCCCATGCACTGGTACACGTTACTGTACACGAGAAGGCGCGAGACAGACACAGGCATGCGACTGACCTTGTCGGAGCAGGGCACCATGGTCCGGAGCGTGGCGAGGTGCGCGTTGATCCTCTCCCTCCGGCGGCGCTCCGCCTCGCTGTGGCTCTTGAGCGCCATCGCCGCCTTGTCGTCCCGGCGGTGGTGGTCTCCCTTCCTCCTGGGCGCCTGCTCCTCCGCGGAGGCCGCCGCCGCAGCGTCCAGCAGCCCGCCGTCCAAGACGGCAGGCGACGTCGACGACGCTCCCAGATGGTTGGCAAGCCCGTACTCGTCATGTCCATGGCCACCGCCGAAACCGCCGTAGAACCCGTCGAAGGGGACAGACCCCATGTCCATGTCACCGCGAAAAGCTTCCACTTCCAGGATGACGGCGACGACGACGACGATCGGCGAGGCACAAGAACATAACAGTGCAGCTGGCAACTAGTATATAACGAACTCCGCCGCCTCCGATGGATGAGGGCAGGGCAGGCGATGGGCAGGGACAGGACAGCTCTTGGATCCAAGAAGTTGCGGCCACAAGGGCCAAGAAGGCGCCTCCAGAATGTTTCTTTGACGCAGGAGACGAGAGGAAGAGGAGAGGATCGGAGGCGGCGAGGAAGCACAGGGCAGCAGCACCAAGGCCCTGGTTCCCAAGAACACGGGCCAGACCAGACACAGACAGGAGCCGCCCTTGCTTGCTCTTGTCTTCTCCCGAGGGAAGGAAGCACCGGCAGACAGGCTTGCCACGAGATCACACGAAAAGCAGAGCCATGTCGTTCTACCTAATCTACGGTTCTATGGAGAAGGGAGACTGACAGGCAGGGTCCAGGAAGACTTGAAGAGCTGGGTGGTCGACGAACAGGAACACCCAAGAAAGACAAGGCAGAGGAGATCGAGGAGGGAGACGATGGGGAAGTGAGCCGGGGAGGGGAACACGAGATGAGAGAGACCAGCTGATCGATCGAGACGCGATCGCTCAGGTGCCTGGAGGTCGGTTTGGAGGGCAGGACCAGAAGGGGAGCCTGACGCGTCGCAGCATCCTCTGCTCGGAGCTCGCCTTGCTGCCGCCGCCGCCGGTGCCGATGAGCCTTGCCGTGACGCGTCGCTGATCCATTGGTGGCCTCGGTGAGCTTGCTTGTTGCGTCCTCCCGGCAGGGGATTCTAGTGGAACGAATGTTTCAGCTTTATGAAAGGGATCATCTTCCTTCTGATACAGCTGGCGAATAGGCGATATCTGATCTTTCCCTAGCTCACCCCCCTGCTTGGTGATTGGTGTCTTTGGTTTGTGGCTCTAGCTCAGGAACTTGTGTTTCTTCTGCCTTCTGCGATGGCAAGAAAGACCAAGGAAAACAAAGCTAAGCTCTCGTCAGAATGCTGGAGGGAGGAGGAAGACAACCAGCTCTAGGCTCTAGCAATAGCTCTGCTCTTGTGTCTTCGTGAGTGGAAAGGGTTTGAGAGCGAGGGAGAATATATGTATGTGTGTGTCGTGGTTGAGTGTTCTTGTCTGGTTTTGAGATTGTTTTTCTCCGATTGACGTAGAGGATAAGGACTACTCGTTGCACATTTTCTATGTTGCTTGTTGAGTTTGCCTTTGGTTTGCTTGCTTGGTCTCCTTGCACATTTTTTTGGGGTTTCTTTCACCTTCCCGATCGATAGCGCCACGGGAATTTCTTGCTGCTCATCTTAATCTGACCGACTCCACTGATTAGCCAACGTTCGCCAGATTAGGGCGTCTTTAGAATATAGGAAAATTCTTATGTTCCTACATTTTTCTTCTATGAAATTTAACTGATTCTTGTGGTATTCCAAACAGGCCCTAGAATCCAACGAATGATGAGATAATCCTACGATTTTCCTTTTCTAGAAAAATTTCTTTACAGAACTTCTAAATTTTGGAAAGTTACAGTTCATAATTTTTTTTATGCATAGTATTTTTCGTGATATAACTTATTATCACACCTTTTATTCCTGACTTTTTAATGTTTTATATTAACTTTACAATTTATCATGACAACTTTTCTATGTAAATGTTATCACTCGATTTTGATTCATAACTATTAGTCAACGAAATTATAATTTTGTCAACATACTGTTCATAGCATGACTTCACATAATAAATTTAGGAATAACTTATACACATAAGCTTTTATCGTTCAATGTTCTTCCGAAAAAGATTATGCACAATTTTTGTTCCATACAAATTTTTCAATCTTAAAAAAACAGTATATATAAAATAAAAATGGGAAGATCAATATAAAAACAAAAAATAAGATGGAAAGCATAAAATAAAGGAGAAAAAAAGGAGTGAGAAAATAAAATGCAAAGGACAGAGAGAGGAAAGAAGAAATGAAAGAAAAAGAAGTGATAAATTGAGGAAAGAAGAAAATTCTAGGGTGTAGGAGGAACAATAGATGGAGACATGAAGATGCATTGCCAATTTGCCATCTTGCGAGTCCGCCGTACACAGTCGCAGTAGAAAAATCATCTGCTAATCTGGAATTGGCTAATCCAACGCCCGAACTCAGAGTTGAAGTGCTAATGCAACTTGTGCTTGTGCAGGGACTTAAGTACAGCAACATGGATGATGTAGCATTCGAAACAGATGCCAATTTAGCTTTGCTGTACTCCCTCCATTCCAAGATGGAGGTGGTTTTAGTTTTGTTTTCTATCGTTGGCCAAGTGAGTTCCAATCTACAGCTTGCATTGTAGTTTGAATTTTTAATCCTGAATTAAGAGACCAGATTACCTAACGTTATTGAAATCAGATAAATTGGATTCTGTAGATAGTTTTAAAGATGGGTTTTAAATTTCTAAAAATAATAAAACTAATTTAGTCTCTAAAAATCCACAACTAATTTATCTTGAATCAGAAAAAAAAATATCTACGTGGTGCTCTATTTGGAGTTATTTGGGTCTTGTTCATTCATGTGTTCTGGTGTGTGTTGCTGCTTGTAGTCGGCCCTATAGTTTCATCTAATTGTCATTTTGTCCTCTGCTTATGTTGATTTCCATAACTAGTTGATTGCATGGTGTTTGAGACAGTCTGAAACCTATAATCTAATCAATCAGCATAAGGTAAAAGCGCTAGCCATGCAATACTCAAGCATGGTAATCATCTTCCACGTCTTTCTATACACTCATAGTCTACTCGATCATCTTGGCCAATCTCCAAGTCTTATACCGTGCAAATCGTTCGTTACTCGTATTTGTATTGCATTCCATTAGATCTTATATGCAGTATACTCTTAACTTGGACAAGGCAATGCAATTTGATGTTATTTAGTTCGCCTTGGTAGAAAGGTGTATAGTGTCATGCGTGTGATTGTTTCCCTACGTAAATGGCCAGACTGTGTCCTAGGCTGCAGAGCGGGTGCAAGAGGAAGGGTGCATAGCTTGATATGTAGAATTTGGCCGAAATATGGGATGCAGGCTGGGGTTGCTTTGAGCATGGTGCTAGCCTATATATGGTGCACTGCAGAGGCCTGAATAAGGGGTTATGCAAGCATGACTACAAGCAATAAAACAATAAGAATACAAATAAATAAATTTCAAACAACTCTAAATAGATCACCAAAATAGACAAATTATATTTTCATAAAATAATTGGTACTAGTTTTATATTTATTTGATTTAGAATAGATAAGTTATAAAATTTTAGAGATTAAATCAAATCTTTATTATTTTCAGAAAATAGGAAACCACCATTAAAACTAGTTAGTAGTTAGAGGACCAAATTTGTCAGGTTTTAATAATTAACGGGTGTCCAGTATCTAGAGTTTATTGTTCATGGTTGAAAATGTTATAGCCATGAAAGTTGGAGGATGAAAATTTGACTTTACCCTTAACAAACACGCACGCACTACACACGCCTCCAATACCAAATAAATGTGCTAGCAAGACATGCCTCATGTTGCATCAAATAAATTGATATTGTACGTGTTGATGAATTTTTCTATAATTGATTAAACTGGATAAATTTAACTTAGAAAATTAAAGCAAACCTGCATTTTGAGAAAAGTGCCGTCATATCGACACCTTGGCGAGTTCAAAATTTCCTATCTATCCCTGACGTGGTGACACCTTCAGTATAGACAAGAAACAATTGCAAATTGTTCGATCATTAAGTCCTTAATCTGACGTCAGAACTCAGAACTTAGAGCTGATGAGCTAATGCTACTAGTGCAGTGACTCAAGTACACTGCAGCATGGATGGGATGATGATGATGATGATGTAACATATGAGATCGATGCCAATTTATTTAGAAAGAGCCATTGTCATGTCAATAACTGTAACAGAAAATGCAAGATAAAAGATGCAGTCCATCTATTACAAAATGCAAGTTGTTTTATGGCGGGAGAAATCTTGGCTCACCTCTGCCCCAAATGCCGCAAAAACCAAATCTTGTAAGTCCAGCTTGTAGAGAACAACCCATGTATATAGCCTGAGTCTCTGAGAAGATATAACCATTAAACTAGAGATAAATTTATCTAATAAAGGGAGAAAGTTTCTGGAATTTATAGGATGTAGTTTCAATATAAAATGGATCATAAGGAGTCTGCTCCATATCAATCCTTGAAATTATTTTTCAAGTCCAATTTTACTGCAAAAGTCTTCACAGATTTTAATAGGGAAATGATCCCGTGCCTTCTTGGGTCAGTCTTTGCATCCAAATAACAGGATCAGCACAACAAGATGCACCTGTTGATGTACCCTTGTGAATTTCCTGCATTTTCTTCGATGTATCCGCCGGAATATTTTTGGAGAGCATGCTGTTGGGTATCTTATATTTAGCAGAACACAATGAAATAATATGAATTGCTCGAGTAGTTCAACCAACTGCATGTATTTTTATGCCATAATCTTTTTTTTTCTTTATTAGGGTGATGCCAACACAGCTCTAGGTATCTTGACATTGCCATTTCAACTACCCTCCTTGGCTCTCTGTGACTAATATAGGGTATCAAGCATTTCATATAAAAATTCTGTTTCCCAAGTCGTCTTCATAGCTCATAAATAATTCATGACATGACGTTTAGATTGGACGACTTCAATCCTTTATACTTATGCCAATAGTTCATGGATGCCAACATCTGTCCTTGGCTTTATAATTTAACAAACAGAGATGTCCCCAGCCTATTCTTTTTGGTTGACTTGTAACCCTCAACAAGTCTATTCTTTGGCGACCGTATAACCCTCAGTAAATCTAATTATATAAGTACTGCAACATGGTTGTCAACTCTTTTTAAGTACACATGCATGAACCTTACAAGGCAGGACTATCAAAAACAAATCACATAGCAAAAACAGCCAAATGATTCCAAAAATAGCCAAATGATTTGAGGCTGGGACACATCGGACAATGAAGCATATGTCTCCAGTCTGCCCTAAAACATACAGCATTGGTCCTCTTGGAAAATATTAAGCGTTGGACGTCAATATTTAGAATTAAAAAATACAAACCAATCACTGTCTTTGAAGAGTTATTTATTGGAGGCTCTAGTGAGGTGCTCCTCTAGATCAGATACATTAGGGGCAAGAACATTTAGATGTTGCTTGCAATCTTCAATTGATACAAGTTCCATACCAGAAGGAAGCAAAAATGATTGGCTATACAGCTCAAAGGTGATAGCAAGTTAGCAACAAGGGTTAGCCACTGGCAATCTTGAACACCTGGAGCTCGGAGAGCCTTGTGTTTTTTTTTTTTTTTCCATTTAATAATTTCAGGGGCATGGTCTTGGTAAGAGTATGTCTTATTCTTCACTGACAGATTATAACAGAGAGAAGCATTTCTTTTGTATTATTATAACTCACAAACTGCAGTATTCAATCTCTTTCAGCGCAGTGATAAATTTTTTTTTTTTTTTTTTTGTAATCGCCACACAAAAATGAAAACTTTCAAGCATTTGTCAAACCAGCATTTCTGTTATCAATTTGGTCACATGCGAAGCAGCAAGGGCATAGTGGAAGCCTCGAAGCTAGGACCAATGCACTTGAACAGAAGGGGAATTCAGATTATACTAGAATATAAATGCATAAGCTTCTGCCCCACAATGCTCAAGCAGTAGAGCTAAAACTATCCGCTGGTCAGTTGTCAACAACATGATATGGGAAAGAAAGTAAGCAACAATAGATAAGTGCTGAGTAACATATTTTTTTTGGAAGGGATGGCAAAAGCTGCTGTGATTTTTATTAGACTGAGAAAATAAAAATACCAGCGTTCGGCCTAGTTTTTTTTGGTTGTGAGTGGACCAAAATCCACCGAGAGAGTGCACTACTCATCCCGACCAACTTTGGAACACCGTCCGAACAGCTAGCGACTTTGCCCCACTACTTGCTCAACCCTGAACCATGAGTAAACATATCGATAACGAAGTTTCTATGAAGGTTCCAATAGTTACTTAACTATATTACTGCCTTTTTCACAACCTACTCTCTCCACGGGCTCAGTGCTAAAGACCTTAAAAACTAGGCCGTTTCATGAAAGTAGAAGGGACAAATCTTTACTAGCCAGCCGATCTGAACTCAAAGAGATGCTAAACAACATATAAAGTGGAAGTGATATGCAGTTACAACCAACTGGATGGTTATCATATAGCGTGACAGAGAACCTTTATCCACTTCAAGGCATATATGAATGGGACAGGCATCTATTGCAGGGATCTAATAATAGATTGCTAAGAACACCGCATTTTCTTCTACTCACCAAAGCAAAAGTGATCCGCAGGCCACAGTCACTTATCGCTCTCACTCAGGAAAAAAGGGAAAGATGCTACTTTCCTATAGGTTTATGATTATGTTATTTCCATCCACAAACTAGTATTCCTGATGCGAAAGTGACAATCATAATCATAACACAGCTAAGCTTTTCTCAAGAATTCTGGAGGATGCCAGAGATTCCAAGACAAGAAATGACACCGAATGCTTTCAAGAGTACACTATGACATCTTACATATTCGTAGTCTCCCCTGTCTGAATCCTACATGTAAAAAATGCACATAACAGCCAAAAAAAAGAGTGCTTACATTGAAGAGTACAATGCTTATCAAATCAATAGCATTTAGTACAGCTTACCATGACAAAACCAGATTTCTGCCAGTGCCCTGTGTTCTTTCTTGATTGAAAAAACAGCTTCTTAACTCTGCGTAAATCATGATGATCAGAGGCAGAGCAGGTGGGTGGTGGGAAGGCAGCACCTCCACTGTGTCTTTCTTTGAACAGACTGGACTAGTATTTACAAGTAATGAGTCACAATAACCTTTCGCTTATAGTATGCAAGATGTACATTCTTTGCTCACAGTTTACAGTGGTGATGTAATAGTAACATTCATTTGAAATCTTCAGGCAGTTATTACCAGTTCAGGCATAGAACCAGAAGTGCAGGTTTCTGTTATGTTTATCCACATTATTATACTTCTCACACCACCAGGTCAGTGTAATATATCACATAAAGATCAACTCCTTTGCTATACTGAGAGCTTTATCTCGACCAAACAGTTTTTCAACAATGGCTAGGGCGAACTCTGTTGCAGTGCCTGGGGCTCTACTGGTGATAAGGTTACCATCTACAACAACCCTATGCTCACATGCACTCTGATCTGTGAGCAGGTGTGACATAGGCGGAAATGCTGTCGCCTTCTTGCCCTACAATGACAGAGGCAGTTCAAAGTTAACACACCTTTGCAGCTTTTGGTTCATACACTAATACCGTTTCAATGAAACTATAAGTATTGTTCCTGGTTTTCTGCATTAATGTCGATGGTACTGAACTGAGGATAAAAGAAAGGACTAATGCTAACAAGCGCATATGTTCATCAGGGCAGAGGAAAGTACCTTCAGTAAACTGTGCGGCTGAAGCACATGAGCTGGAGAGGCACATATTGCACCATATGGTTTATTTGATTCTGCCTGTTTCTTGAATAAGTCAACAAGTTTCTTTGTACTAGCAAACTTCTGAGCACCTTGCAAACCTCCCTGTTTACAGATAAAAATGCTTAGTGAGAGACCCTTAAAGAGTTGTACCCCGTTAATGGAAAAATAACTCAGCAGCCACATACCGGCATGACAATCAAATCAAATTGCATTTCAGTGGCTTCATCCAACATCATATCAGCAATTAGATTAAACTTATGGCGACGGGTCACAATTTGTAACTTCTCCTCCACCGATGCAACAATAACATTTGCTCCTGCTCTACGCAACACATCTATCAAATTGATAGCTTCAATTTCCTCTGAACCATTAGCAACTGGAACAAGAACCTAGAGACACATAAAAGGGAAAAGCATCAGCAAATATTAAAAAGTTCAGGTTAATACACCACAATTGGAAAACATTAGGATGATACAAAAAAAAAAAAAGTTAACACTGCCAGCAGCCTTCTTTTTGCTCAAACGATGCATCGCGTGTCATTTCATTGAGAAAAGAGGTATACAAACAAAGGTGAGGCTGAAACAGCACCACCCAGCTGGTTTCAGGATCACAGGGGCACCACAGGAAGAAACTAGAAAGACAACTAGACTGGTTCCTTCTGAAAACTCTCTTCTCTGTTAATGAAGGGAATGAAGGGCAGAGCACCTGAATATAAATAGCATCATGTAACATATATGTGTCATACGATCATCTTCTTTATGACTTTATAGCAAAAAGAAAAACTGGTTCATGAAGGTCGTTGTTCTTAGTCACTATCCTACTATGTACACAAGTTTCTGCACCTCCATCTCAAAAAGGTAGGAAGAAAGAAAAAGTTGCCCCTTCATCTCAAAAAGGTATGAAGAAAGAAAAAGTTGCGCCTCCCGTATTACTGCAGGAGTTTTTTTTTTTTTTTTCCTATGACTCAGTAATCACCAATAACTGATTACTAGTAACAGTTTTAAGGCAGATTGCTATATTGTTAAAGTGAGCCAAAACAATTTCAAAGCAGGCTGCAATAAGTTACTCTTATCAGAAGCAATGGTATAAATCACATGAGTTCCATGAGGAAGAAAATGAGAAAATAGCCTAAATGAATGGTCATGATCTTTTTCTTTGTTTGATTGTTTCCAGATGAAGTCCAGTTCCATCTCATACCTGAGGTGTGCTACCACATTTCCATTCAACCGAATTAAGCTCTTCTATGGTATATTCAGCTCCATGTTGAGGGCGCAAGTACTGAAGGATAACAATTGCGCAATCATCAGGTAACGAAAGTACTTCTATGGTAGATAATGTTGCTTGATACAAAATTACAATAGATATAATTTAGCAAATTTCAGCTTCCTTGTGAACAATAACCATTAAGGCATAGAATCAGGTAATTGGAATCCCCATATTCTTAACATAGCAAAGAAACAGATGAGTGCCATGGCTTGTAATGTAGCTCACCAAAGGCTCGGCAACCTCCTCCATCTTCTCTTTGCCATACAGCCTCTCCACCAAAGCAAGACCAAACTCGATTGCAGTTCCTGGACCCTGGCTGGTCACTGCATTTCTGTCGACAACGACCCTCGATTCCACAGGGATCACCTCTGCAGTGAACTTCTCCATGAACGACGGATAACAGGTCGCCTGCGATAACAGAATAAGCCGCCAGTTTCTCAGCGCGGTACATAATTCCAAGCAGAAGCACTGCACAGAATGCCGATCAATGTCGCACCTTTAGGCCTTTGAGCATGCCCCAATAAGCCAGCGTCACCGCCGGCGCAGCGCAGATGGCGCCGTACAGGCCCCCATTCTCGGCGTGGGTCTTGACCATCTTCTCGAGCGCCTTTGCAATCTCTGAGGTTAACTGATCCAGGCATTCCTCCCTAAAGCACACAAATTTATCCACTGACCATCAGCGCGAAATGGTGAGGTAGAAAATGCAAGAGGAGGGCGAAGCAATCTAAGAGCGTGCGTGACAGGGCCGAGACTGACGGCATGGTGACAGTGACCAAGGAGGGGAAGGCGGACGCACCGGCAGGGCGATGAGGTCGAAGGACTCCCCCTGCAGGTCGGCGACGCGGCCGTCGGCGACGAGCTTGACCCCGTAGGCGGCCTTGACGACGAGGCCGTCGTCCCCGGGCGGGTCGGCGGTGGCGACGGTGACGCGCGCGCCGGCGCGGTTGAGGACGTCGGCGGTGGCCGCGGCCTCCATCGGCTCCGTGCCAGCAGCCACCGGCACCAGCACCCGCTTGGCCTTCTCGCCGCCGCCGCCAACTCCGGAGGCGAAGGCGCGGGCGAGGAGCAGGCCACGCGAGGCAGCGCCGGCGGCGGCACGCCTCACCACCGATGACGCTGCGGCCGCGGCCATCAAGAATCGCCGGCCCTCGCCGCGGGATTCTTGCCTTGTTACTCGGCGGAAAGGCGGTGCCGGAGCGGGACAGACTCCGGGAGAGGTGGGTCTCTATCCGTCTGTCTGTCTGTCTGGCGCGTTCCGCCGCTTTGGCTTTCCTTCCGGGGGTCCGGAGATCAGGCTACTGCCTTCTACTACTCCAGAGTTTGGTAGTCGCCGCCTTGCCGGACTGTAGGAGTAGGATTACGTGGCTGCGGATTCGGTTCGTCGCGAGCTGAGTCACCAGTCATGGCGTGGGCGCCGGGCGGGGGTGGCCGTCAGGTGTCAACGAGTCACCGCCGTCGCCGTCGCCGTCGTTTTCCTGCGTAAACTATTGCCCGTGACTGGTGCCGTGGCGTCGTGGGTCTTTGCGCTGTACATCACTTCGAAGCCGCTTCACTCTCAGCAGCTAGCCGTCGGTGCCCCTTTCTTCCTCTCCTTTCCTGTGTGGTGTGGACACTATGATTTCAGA
Source organism: Chrysopogon serrulatus (assembly GCA_015844335.1). Lineage (NCBI taxonomy): Eukaryota > Viridiplantae > Streptophyta > Magnoliopsida > Poales > Poaceae > Chrysopogon > Chrysopogon serrulatus. The sequence goes on from JADLZL010001393.1 coordinate 64,883, forward strand.
TTTCTCACTAACTAAACAAGAATAGATTTTGCGTTAATCCATTAGAGTACAAAGATTGAAAACAGATATTACTCATAAGTTTTTCCTATAATGGTTCATGTTGTAAACATTTTTAAAAACCATCATGCCAAGATCCTGATTATATGCCACAATTTTGTTCAACATATTCATGTCGTGTCATATGTTGACTTTATATATTATGGTCCAAACACAACCTCTAAAATATTTTTACAAGTTTTTTTTTACTCCCTCGTGAATAATCGAAAAACCCTTTAAGTACTATTTTCATGAAAGTTTCAATGATTTTCATAATCCCTTCTAGAATTTGATGAGAGATAGAGATAGCACAGTTCATGCTAGTAAATTGCATCGTGGTGTTGTAGACATTTTTACGTTATTTCATATTAAAATGGTAAACGCAAGTTTGGTTCACGCATTCATGTCGTGTCATATGTTGAGTTTGGTTTTGAGAAAAAGGGATTCAACAAAATCTCGAAACCCTTTCTATTTTTCATGTTTTCTGCCTTAAGCAATGTCAGTCTGACATGTGAATGGATCTTGCTAAAATTTAGGTGTCTGAATTTGGACAGCTACAGAAGGACCATGGTTATTATATATTTTTTATATTAAAATGATTACTCTAGTTTGCCAATCAATTTCTATAAAAGGAAACCATGTAATTTGGCAACAGCAAAACCATTACAAAAACTAATGAAATCCAACAAAATCTTATTTTTGTTGGTACAAAAAGTAAAAAAAACAATTAACATTACAATTATTTCTTCAGCCCGACAGGGATAAAATTTGATATCTTAGACACAAAAAGGCAAATAAGACAATTTAGTTGTACTAGACAGTGATATAACAGTATTGTTTGTAATCATCTTAAAATTCAAACATGTATATTAATATAGGGGGAGTGTGAATAAACTGGCACTAGTTGAGATACCATCAGTCATGCGATTGTTCAAGGATGTACGCAAAGCTGGGAGTTTTATACCACTTTTATATTTAAAAAAAACTATAAAAAATGTTCTTTTCTATGTTTCCGGCCATGGCGAACACGATTCGGTGACTCGACCGCACGCGCGACCGTGCGTCCGTGCCCTGCAGCTCCGCTCCGTGCCGTGGTCCCTGGTCCGTTCAGACGAAGAGCAGGGCTTCCGCCACCTCCCTTGCCGCGTCGGGGCCGAGCAGCTTCTCCACGACGGCCAGCGCAAACTCCATGGCCGTCCCGGGGCTCCTGCTCGTGGCCAGGTTCCCGTCCACCACCACCCTGCAGCTCCCGCGCTCGCTGGGGTCCGTCATGGACGCGCACGTCGTCGTCGCCGCCTTCTTGCCCGCGAGGAGGCCGAGCGGCTCCAGCACCTGCGCCGTGGCGTCGTCGCCGATGGCGCCGTACGCCTTCCCCGCCGCCGCATGCTCCTTCAGCAGCGCCACGAGCGCCGCCGTGCCGGCGAGCGTCTTCGCGCCGGGCATGCCACCCTGCTCCACGTGAGCAAGCAACACAGTCAGGGATGATGCACATTTCCATCAACGCCATGCCAGTGACGGCGACTGTATCGAGGAGGGTAGCGATGCAGAGACTTGCCGGCACGACGATGAGGTCGAATCGCTGGCCGGCGGCGAAGTCGTCCAGCAGCGCGTCGGTTACGATCCTCGTGCCGTGGCGCGCGACGACGACCTCGGCGCCGGCCTCGGCCGACGCCACCACGACGTCCGCGTTGGCCCGGCGCAGCACGTCGACGGCCACGAGCACCTCCATCTCCTCGCTCCCGTTGGCCACCGGGATCAGGACCTGAGAATGTGCAGTGCAGACACCATGTTTGACATGACAACAGATCAGAACTTCGGTTCATCTTTACGATGCAGGGATGCAGCGATTAATAATTAATTTACCTTGGGCGTGCCGCTGCAGTGCCACTGAACTGGGTTCAGTTCCTTGAAGGCGTACCCGGGTTCATACTTGACCATCTAAGCAAGAACAGACATTCATGACGGTTGGTTCTGTTCATGCACTGAAAAAGCCTCAGGATATTCAAATTTTGGTTTCTAAAGTTAAACGAAGGAATTCATAGGAATCGCATAATAATTTCACACCAATCAGTTTGTTTTAACAAAAAAAAAATTGAAAATCTCACGTTCCAGAGAGGACCTTGATGATTTCTTGGGGATGTAGTGACGTGTTAAGACACTGAGACAGAGCAAAGCACTAGCAGTTGTTAGCATCACCATAGGCTTGGGTTTGCACAGATAAACGTCCTTTTCGGGAACATGATTTTGTGGATAAACATCGTAGAGGATTAGTATGATGAAAGCATGGGCACTCATTCATCATTCATTCATATAGCAACACTCAAACAGCTGCGAGAGGGACGCATTCCGACCAATCATCGTGTCTTCTCCCTATCCTCTTGATTTCTTTTGGATTGGAATTGGAATGGAAGAACCCCACAGATATCTTCCGTGCCTATCCATTCCTCTCGCATCTCACTACTAGTATCTTTTTTAATCGATTCCCACAAGGAATCATTCCTATGCTCCTCCACACCTTTTTCATGTCCACAATTGGAAGACAAGTGAGAGAGTCTGTACTGACAAGTGAAAGAGCACTCATAGCTAGTCTTTCTTTTCTCCTTTTTATTTTACCGGCAAAAAGGAAAAAGGAAGCAAACAATCAATCCCGTATGAAAGAGTCTGAACTGACAAGTGAAAGAATCTACGCAAGTCCTTTGTTTTCTTTCTACTAACCAACAGGTGAATGGAGAAAAAGAAAACATTTTTGTTGTCTTATTCACTTGTTTCTCCGGTTTTTAGCAAGTCACGTTTTTTATCACGTACTCCGTACATACATACCATTGGTTTGGCGATCTCGTGGACCTTGTCCTTGCCGTAGAGCTGCTCCACGAGAGCGAGCGCGAACTCCATGGCGGGCGCCGGGCCACGCCCCGTGACGACCCTGCCGTCGACCACCACGTTCGCGTCCACGGCGGCCACCTCCGCCGGGAACTTGTCTACGAACCACGGATGAGCCGTTGCCTGTACGCACGTCACGTGTATGTGTATAGGCACGTTCGTAAATGGTAAATGTAAACGTGCAGCGCGGATGACGAGGCAGGCAGGTAGATCACCTTGACGCCGTCGAGCAGGCCCCAGCGCGCCAGCGCCAGCGGCGGCGCGGCGCAGATGGCGGCGTAGAGGCCGCCGCCGAGCGCGTGGCGCCGAACGATGCCCTCCAGCGCCGCGCAGCCGCCCAGGTTGTCCGCGCCGGGGACGCCTCCCTGCGTCGTCGTGGGCGTTGGTGTGAGCGACCGGAGAGTCTTTGGGCCAAACCGAACGGAGCCACCGGCGGGTTTGCTTGCTTACGGGGAGGGCGACGAGGTCGTAGGAGGCGTCGTCGTCGGCGCAGTCGGCGACGCTGGCGTCCGCGACGACGGTGACCCCGTACATGGCGTGGACGCGCAGGTCGGCTCTGGCCCCGGCGCCCGCGGCCGCGACGGTGACGTGGGCGCCCGCGCGGCGGAGGACGGCGATGGGGACGAACGCCTCCACGGGCTCCGAGCCGGCCGTGATCGGGAACAGCACCTGCGCATGCAGCGCGACACGGCAATGCACCGCCATGCTTCGTCACGGCCGGGGAGAGCGGTGTACCCTGTACCGGTACGGACAAAGGAGGCCGCCGGCCAGAGTGTGTGTACGTACCTTCTTGGCGGCAGCTCTGGGAGACGCCATGGTCGGGAGGTCGCCGGACCCACCGGCCTGCTCCTGCTCGGTTGCCGGAGTCACGGGGGGGCGAGTAGGGCGGACGGATCACGCTTGTTAAGGTAGGTGACCTTAAATACAGAAGAGGACGTGCCGCCAAAGGTCAGAGATGCACACGCCGGCGTGTGGATGGAGTGGGGAGCTGGCGCGCGGTGAGTGGGGGACGGGAGCGGCGCGGCATTGACGACGCCGACGCAGCAGGGAGCAGGGTACAGACTAGGGACGGATGCCACCGCAATCATTGACCTCCCCACGGGTTCGATTGGGATTTGGAAGCGTGGATTGTGGGAGGGAGCTCAGGGAGGCGTGGCCTGGCCTGCTCCACGCAAAAATGTCATCGAATCGCTCGCTCCGATTCCATTCTAGATGGAGGAAATTGCCCCTCTCATTGGTCAGTTTTTGTTTGGCTGAATGTAAGCTCAGGGCGGCAGCTAAACTTGCGGTTCTCCAACTTCTCTCCGTACCCCGATGTCATGACAACCGCGTACCACGGTACCAACAGAGGGCCCAGCCCAAAAAATGTCCATTTTTTTCTTTCTAAAAAAATCGACGCAGTGTGTTTTTTTTTTCACAAATTCTAAAGCCAGATATTTTGTCCTCTGAATGAACTTTTACAACCTTTCAAATTACCTTCATGCCCTGTACTGAAGTGGTTTTGTCTTTTACTTTAGTTATTAAACAAAAGTCACATAACTTTGTATAAAATCACCTACCTAGCATCAACGCACATGTACGGACACAATATTGTGTTGTGCCTTCTCTGAATGACTGTGATCATTTTGAAAAGAATCAGACAGAGATTCCTTGCAAGTTTAGGACATATTAGAATGATAGAGAAAATATCATACTAGTAGTAACCATTATTAATTGGAGTAGTTGCACACTTTGCACACTAAGATGAGATTGTTCGGGTTACACATTAATCATAGCATTTGCTACACCCATCTAACTGTGGAAACTCAAGTCTGGATTGGTAGAAAATAGCGACAATAATGGAGGGGTGCAGTAAATACGAGAGGGCTCAGAGAAACAACAATGACCTTAAAGAGTTTATGTATTTATGACATTGATGAAGCATCGTTGCGGCAGATTACACGGCTATAAAAATACAAAGTACAAAAGAAGTCTAACTGGTATGATTTACGTTTTTCCCAAAGGAATCGTCAACTAAGGGATCTTATATATGTTAAAATCTCTGTAGACACATCCATATACGTTTTCCATCCATATAGATGTATGCTACCAAAAAAATGAATAAGATCATTTTATATCATCATAGATTTGAACAAGGTTGGGTTAAAAAACATTGAGAACATAAATCATGAATAACTTTTAAGTTGTTAAGTTTAGAAATGTGAAAACTATATGAATAGATTTGTCTTAAAAAAATACTTTCATAAAAGTATAAATATATAACTTTGTGATGAATATTTTTTACAACAATATAAAGTTAAAATTATACTTTGGAGACCGTGTCGTTGTCCTAAACGACTTCTATTTCCAACATGGAGGGAGTATTATTTTTCAATGGACTGCTTGTAGTAGGCCATTATTACCTCCATCCTCTTTTATCATGCACACACGCATATCAATAAGTTTTAAACTTCAAATTTTTTTAACTAATATTTTTTAAGTCAATAATATAAACTTGATATGTTTAAATTTGTATTTAGTTAAATCTACTATCTAAAAATCTCTGTAGACACATATTATTTTTCAGTGGACTGCTTGTAGTAGGCCATTATTACTTCCATCCTCTTTTATCATGCACACACGCATATCAATAAGTTTTAAACTTCAAAATCTTTTTAACTAATAATTTTTAGTCAGTAATATAAACTTGATATGTTTAGATTTGTATTTAGTTAAATCTATATCTAACTATCATAAGTTTATAATACAAGTGTAAGTAATATAAAATAAAATAAATAGATGATCAAATTGTAATTTAGGAGACGCATTATATCAAGCCATGCCTTATAAAAGAGAATAGAGGAAGTAGTTTCATACTAAGAGTTTTCTTCTTCAGTGGGGAAATATTACACATTGGTTTTGGACATTGAATTTAAGTTTCTTTCAATGAACCCCAAAAAAAATCCCATACGAAGTAACTAAATTTGCTAAGTTCACATGCCTGGACAACTCCCTATTTTGAAACAAAATCATTAGTGTTTGAAACGATACTTCCAAGTTTGGACCAAATACTAGTATCATTTCCGTATCATAGTATTCTAATAATTATTAATAATATTACTCTAGATAAATATACTCCATCCGTTCAAAATTATAAGACTTTTTGGTTTTTTAGATTAATAGTTTTTTGTTATATGCATCTAGACATACGCTATGTCTAGATACATAATAGAAACTACTATGTATTTAGAAACACCAAAACGTATTATAGTTTGGAATCCAGGTCCTTGTCTGGCCTGTTGGTGCTGCTGTGAGTGCGTTGCGTTGTCATGATCAATGTTAGTCACCTAATTTGTCTTAGGTTTGTGCGGGTTCGGCTGTTCCAGGCGGGTAGGGGCACTTCTCATTAACCCTACCTGCTAAACTCCCTGTAATCCAAATCCCACTCCTCGTAATGAAATACATGCAGCGCACGATCTCGAAAAAAATATAATTAGCTAATAATTCAAAGTTTAATACTTGTTGTGCTATATTGTTAAGGACCTCCTTTTTCAGAATTAATTAACCAATCACGCAATAATTCTCAAATCCTTATCACGTTTTGTGTATCATTAGTCAAATCAAAGGTGTATACTCGAATTGTATGGCTGCAAGTTATTATTTTTGAATTACTTATATATAGTGTTAATTAACACAGCTGTTTGTTACATACATGAAAACAAAATTTCAATAGTTCAAAAAAGTATATGAGTTGTGAAACACACGGAAATTTAAAATCCTCGAGAGCTCCTAGCTGGACAATATACTATGGAAGGAAATTGGAAAGCATTCAAACACAATATGGCAATGCTAGTAGCTGTGAAAGTGTGAATCGCTGATATATAGGAGTAATCAATTACTGCCGTGCATGCAGCCCGTCCGACCTCTATATAGTATTCTCCCCTGGTCGCCCAAGTCCATATTCTGAGCCTGATCTCCCTCCTGATTGTTCACTTTTCCGGCCTTTCGTGCGAGTTAGTAGTGAGACTATGCATCAACAACAATACGGTTCAGTTGCAAAGCAGATCCAGATCCAACCTATGATCGTGATGAGGCCGCGCAACAGCATGATGGCGATCATGTTCTTGGGCTCTATTCTTTTCGGATCCCTAGCAATACAAGCACAATGTAAGTATTCGCTCCTATGTACAAGTGTTAGGGGTGTGTGTGTGTGTGAGATAATATTCTCGATTTCAAATTATTGAATATATACAGTATCGATCATAGTGAGTGAGTACTATATATATAGCTATATATTGATGAAATGATGAGCATGGAAATAAAAGCAAATTCTTCTGCAGGTCGTCGTCATGAGCTTTTGGATGCCAGGAGGGGATCTGTTGATCATACCATTGCCAATAACTCTACGTCGCCATTAGAAGTTGAGAGAAAGAGCGACGATGATCTTTTGATGGTGTGTTTGGGGTACCCATGCGATCAATTCCAACCTAATGGTACTTGCTTCTGCTGCGAGATCTCCCAGAAGGCCAACGACTGCTACAAGACACGTCAAGAGTGTGCGGCTGTCTGCAGACGTTGCAAGGGGCCCAATTGTACTTAGATCATTTAGCATTTTGGATGCAAACGCGCGCTATGCTAAGATCAGTCCGGAGTCAAATATCGTACCTTGAGATGTGACATGCATTTTTGCTATAAATAAATTATGTTTCCATGGATCTTTTTTGTTTAAATATAAATAATTGTCTCATGCTTTCTGCGTGTTCTCTGTCTTAGTTTCATTTCGTTTAGATTGGTCAAAGAAATCAGTCAACAAAAAAATCACTTACATCGTGTTTATAAGGCTCAAAAATCAGTCAGCAAAGACGATACTTTCTCCCTCTTTATTCCTAAAAAAGAAATATATCACTTCCCCTTGCCATCATCGCTACTCTAATCTTAGGGAAACTGTATTTGGCAAAAGATTTTGGTGGTTTAGGGCTACCTAATCTTAGGGATCTAAAATATCTGTCTCCTTGCCTCTTGGCTGAAAAGATATAATAAGGACAACAAAAGTTATTAGATTACAAGTATAGAACCAGTAATGTGTTAATATTTTGTAGTGTCAAACTGCTAGGGCCTCCTCCTTTTTAAAGGTTTTATGTGGGCCATTCAAGCAGCCAAAATAGCAAATAGATGAGTAGCTTACCAAAGGCCCGGCAACCTCCTCCATCTTCTCTTTGCTATACAGCTTCTCCACTAAAGCAAGATCAAACTCGATTGCTGTTCCTGGACCCTGGCTGGTCACCGCATTTCTGTCGACAAAGATCCATCTAACTGTGGAAACTCAAGTCTGGATTGGTAGAAGCGAATGGGCCTGTGGTCCAATGGTAGGACTGTCCAGTGAGACGCTACCCACCAGGGATCAAATCCTGGTGCTCGCACCTTTTCCTGGGATTTTTCCAGGATTTACTGGCGTTACGCTTTAAGTGGTAAGCGACATTCCCGTCGACGACGAGGCGCCGGCTTAGTTCTTCGGAGGTGCTCATAGGGGTAGAGTTTACGTACGTGTGTTCTAGGGGATGAGTGTGCGTGCGTGTTGTGAGCGTCTGTGTTGTACTATGTAATTCTCAAAAAAAAAAGTCTGGATTGGTAGAAAAGAGTGAGAATGGAGGAGTGCAGTAAATAAAATAAAACAAATAGAGGTTCAAATTGTAATTTAGGAGGTGTGTTATATCAAGCCATGCATTATAAAAGAGAATAGAGGAAATAGTTTCTTAGCAAGTGTTTTTTTTCCTTTCAGTGGGGAAATATTACATATTGGTTTTGGACATTGATTTTAAGTTTCTTTCAGCGAATCGAGAAAAAAAATCCCATACAAAGTAACTAAATTTGCTAAGTTCACATGCCTTGACAACTCCTTATTTTGAAACAAAATCATGAGCGTTTGAAATGATACTCCCAAGTTTGGACCAAATACTAGTATCATTTCTGTATCATAGTATTCGAATAATTAATAATATTACTCTACATAGATATACTCCATCCGTTTCAAATTATAAGATATTTAAGTTTTTTAATTTATAGTTTTTACTATACATCTAGATATACACTATGTCTACATATATAATATAACAGAAACTACTATATAATTATATTTAGGTAACAATTCAAAGTTTAATACTGTTACTTACTGTGCTATGTTGTTAAGGACCTCCTTTTTCAGAATTAATTAACCAATCACGCATAATTCTCAAATCATGATCACGTTTTGTGTATCCTTAGTCGAATCAAAGGTGTATACACGAATGGTGTGGCTGTAGGTTATTATTTTTGAATTACTTATACATAGTGTATACACCTTTAACACAGCTATGTTTGTTTAATTCAAAAATATAAGTTGTGAAACACACGGAAATTTAAAATCCTAGCACGACAATATAATATGCTTGGCAAGAAAATTGGAAAGCATTCAAACACAATATGGCAGTATGCTAGTAGCTAGTATATATGAAAGTGTGAATCGCTGATATATAGGAGTAATCAATTACTGTCGTGCATGAGTAATCAATTACTGCCGTGATCCTAGCACGACAATATAATATGCATGGCAAGAAAATTGGAAAGCATTCAAACACAATATGGCAGTATGCTATTACAGTATATATGAAAGTGTGAATCGCTGATATATAGGAGTAATCAATTACTGTCGTGTAATCAATTACTGGTCGTGCATGAGTAATCAATTACTGCCGTGCATGCAGCACGTCCGCCCTCTATATAATATTCTCCTCTGGTCGCCCAAGTCCATATATTCTGAGCCTGATCTCCCTCCTCATTGCTCACTTTTCCGGCCTTTCCTGAGTTAGTAGCGAGACTATGTATCAACAACAGTACGGTTCAGTAGCAAAGCAGATCCATATCCAACCTATGACCGTGATGAGGCGGCTAAACACTACAACGATGGCGACCATGTTCTTGTGCGCTTTGCTTTTCGGATCCCTAGCAATGCAAGCACAATGTAAGTACCTATATATACATATTTGTGTGTGTCAACATTCTCATCTTCAAATAATTAAATTGAATATATAGAGTTTTGATCACATATACTTTCCTTCTTTCTAAATTATAAGTCGCTTTGATTTTTTTTGATAAAAAAATCAAAGCGACTTATAATTTGGAATGGAAGTATATATGGACTTTTAGATCTATATATTGATGAAATGATGAGCATGGAAATATAATCGAATTCTGCAGGTCGTCCTCATGAGCTATTGGGTGCCAGGAGGAGGTCTGTTGATACCATTGCCAATAACTCTACATCGCCATTAGACGTTGAGAGAAAGAGCGATGAGCTTTTGATGGTGTGCGTGATTAAGTATAAATGCGATCAATTCCAACCTAATGGTACTTGCTTCTGCTGCGAGGTCAACACGTCCAGCGGTTGCTTCTTGACACATCACGAGTGTGTGGTTAACTGCCACTATTGCAAGGGGCCTAATTGTAGTTAGATTATTTAGGATTTTGGATGATGCAAACGTGTGCTATTAAGTCAGAGTCAAATCAAATATCATACGTTGAGATGTATCAAGCATTTTTTGCTATAAATAAATTATGTTTCCATATTTTTCGTTGAAAATAAATAAACATGCTTTTTGCTTGTTCTCTGTCTTAGTTTCATTTCATTTAGACTGATCAAGGAAATCAGTCAACAAGTATCTGCCGTCTTTCCAAGGCCATATAAAAAATCCCGAACACGTTCTTTCTTCCTATTTATTCTCTCAGAAAACAAAATATGAATATTGTTGACATGTATCGCTTTAGTAATACTATGAGTTAAACCTAAAAATCTGATCTACTGCCAATATTCACAATATAAAACTAGTTTCATTGAATCTGCACAAAATATGGTTACTGATGATTTCAGAAGCTATGATTTCGTTTTAGCTTCCTAGTGAATTTTGTGCAAGCGGCAGAAATCTGATTGATTTGTAACGTTTTCATTTTCTTTTTTCAATGATGTGATTTCTGAATTGATTTACTTAGTTTTTCATTCAGTTTTTTTGTTGATTTGTCATTTCTGAATTTTTTATGGAAAACAGGCTGTATCACTCCTTTTTCCTTTTGTTCTTGGTATAACTAAATTGTGATGTATCATTTTTTATTGATCCAGAAAATGGTTGGAAAATTATAGCAATCAGACGTAGCCCGTAGGTGCTCCCAAAACAATCAGAGACTACGGGGATAAGGTCCTAGCCGGTTGGGCTGCACGGCCCGATGGGCTGCCTTGTTGTGGCCTAGTTCTTATATCTTTTTGTGTGTGTGTGTATATGATTAATTTCCCTCTATTTAGAGTCTGAAAACAAATGAAAATAATAAATCCAGGAACAACCTCTCCTAGTTTCTAATGCTTGTTTTAGGTAAAAATAATAATTTCTAACATTTGTATAGGTGCATTATTGTGCACTCGTGAAAAGTCGCAACCTTGCCCGTCTTGAAGTAGTGCCAATTTTATCGAAAAAAAAGTAGTGGTTTTCTGCAGATCTTTGTTCTTTGTGTGCAATCATTGCATGAGCAGCACCACATGAGCTTTGAATGAGCAGCAATGTTGCAACCTGCAGAGACTCTTTCGAACGCAGCAATGTTGCAACCTGCAGAGACTTGAACAGAAGTCACTTCACACTGCGAGTGGTTGGAGACTTTTGGAGGAGCCTTGGATTGGATTGGAGGTGACAGCCTAAAGTAAAAGAATGGGCAGAAACAAGGCACTGGCCGCTGGAAATTATGGGAGCTGCTGCTAGGCATCCTGTTTTTGCTCTTGAGCGTCGTTGCGCTTTCTTCTTCCTTGATTGCTTGCGTTCATCTTCTCGGCACCATCCACCGGGGGTCCGACCTGACCACGCCTGAATTTTGCTGAACCGGGCCACCGCAATACAAGAGTTTTCAGTGGAACAGCATAACCACAGGTGTTTTTTTTTGTGTGTGTGTGTGTGTGTGTGTGTGTGTGGTTATGTCATGTGGGGCAGGCGCTATAGCCGTAGGCCCAGGGAGCAGAGGGCTGCCAGCAAGGCAGGGATCGACCAAGCAAGCTCCAAAGGGCCTGAAGTGTGAAAGGGCCAAACTAGTGTGAACGAGAGAATTGTGTGTGAAAGTGTAACAGAGGGGATTTAGCCGGCCAGGCTACCTCCTATATATATGTAAGCCAGACCTATGATGAGACTAAGAAGAATGAAGTTAAATCTTACCCTCCTCACCTAGTTCATCTCCAAGTCTCACCTCTGCTTCCGGCGTCCAGGCAACAGCCCTGGCGCCACCCCTACCCAGCTCTAGTTATGAACTGAGAAGCCAAGGAGCCCCCAGCTTGGGAGTGGAGGCCCTTGACAGGTTAACTGGTTTTTTTTATAAGAACAAAATTTTATCAACAGCATAAAGCTGTGAGGTGGGATATCCAATCCCATTGTACAGAGTTTACTGCCTCCCTTAGAGGGCATATAATTACATGATTGTCATTTGTGCACTGAATGGAAAAAGAGTTTGGATGAGAGCTGTCAAGCCTCAATGCTTGCGTGGCTAGATGATGAGCCGTGGACTTCAGATCTTTTGAAACCTTTTAGATTTTATTGTTTCTGTATGACTTATAGTTGATGAATTTCTGTGTAAAGAATTTGATGTTCTGTTGAGGTGGCCTTGACCTGTCCGTCTTGTTGAGGAATGAAACCAATGAGAAAGGTTGGATCCATGACATTGTTTAGATAGGCTGCTAAGGCCAACGCCGCTGCTTCAGACATTAGAACTGATGAGGTCTCCTGCATTTTGGTTCTTATGTACATTTCAATCTTGTGGCCCTGTTCTGAATTGATGATGAAGATTCCAAGTCCTGCTTTCTGGATGATTGTTGGTCTTGGTCAGGAGATGTGGCTGCATCTGTATAGCATTTTGTACCTGGAAGAAAGATTGGGTAGCTGACTCTAAAGAAAGGAGGCCGAGGCTGGGTATCCTCAGCGTTCAGGATAGAGTCCGGATTCAGTTCATGTCCCTCTATTCTCTCCTCATTCAGGAGAGTGTTTCTCCGCTGGTGTAGCTGCTCACTTGATCCTGCATTTATAGGAATCATACCTTGTTGTTGCAAATCACCGTTTTGGTATTTGGTTTGTTTTCATGTAATGCTATATCACTAATTAAAAGCAGTGATGCTGATGCAGCAATATCTCTAGACACTGCATTGTGAACCTGAAAAACTGTCCAACATTTTGTTACCACGGAGTAGAGCTCCTCACCAATTCATTGCTTAGGAGTGCAATACAAATTGCAATTCAGTTGCACAGTGGCCGTGCATGCAAGAGGAGTGGGCCTACGAGAGAAAATATCTGGTGCAAAGCATCTTCGATAGAATCATGAAAACCCTCTTCAAAACTGTACTTAAGAGCTTTCAAAAAAATTGAACTATGTGCATCCATAATACATCAACAGATTTACATTGCCATAAAACTTTAGATTCAAACTCAATCGAGAAAAAATCATAGGAAAACAACAAAATTCCTGGGAATTTATCTTTTGATTCATATGCACATGAAATTTACAATTTCATTGAAGATGTGGTTTGCGGACCTTTTTATCGGCAGCATTACGAATGGTAATGAAATCCCAAGAATAAACCTAAAACTACTTCTGGAGTTGCTTAACAATCCCCAGTTAAAGAGAAGGAGAAGAGATCAGAAGTGGTGGAGTTCAGGTGCAGGATAAGCGATCAAATGAAATTAGCGTCAATGCAGCAAAAATTACATAAAAGAAGAGGCAGGAAGGTCACCAACATTTAACGAACTAACATTGATTAACTTGTGATTGTTAGCCATTACACTACAACAATCAAGATAGGCGGTTGGCTAAGCCGCAGAACAAGCACAAGTTACATCCAAATTTAAGGGACGAACACAGCAAAGGAAGAGATACACTACAACACAACAAGCACACAAACACAGCGTCCCAGCGAGGGGGTAGCAGGCTACTCAGTACTCAGCCAGCACAACAAGAGGAGTGATAAAGTTGGTTCTTGATCTGCACGATGATCCTTCCCAAATCCACCAACCTGCTGTGTCTAGATATCATCACAAGACGTGGGCGCAAATAAGAACTTGCTGTCCTGAACATCGTAGAGCACGTGGAAATTCTGCTGCTGAACGTTGCCGATGATGGACATGCCGCCGCCGGCGGCCACCGCCAGGCACATCAGCCCGGGCCTGGGCTCCTGGAAATAGTTGTCTCTGGGAAGCACCATGTCCACGCCTCCGTCGAAGTGCAGAACCAGTGGCGGAGTGTGCACGGCACCCATGGACATGCCGCTCGGAAGCACGAAGCACACCTGGTAGTCCTCCACGGTCCTGTTGGCTAGAGGAAGGTCCAGCGTCTGGAGTACTGCCTCCTTCACGGCCTTGAATCCAGGCTCCACGAAGCTCGCGATGGTGGAACCGCAGTCGATGATAGTGCCACCCGCACCGTGCTCCATCGCAAAAGCAGACGCCGGCACGTCTAGACGCCTGGTCCCGAGCGACAGACCGACCAGCGGGACGTAGTAGAAGAACGTCGACATTACCGGGTTCCTTAAGATGGGCAGGCTCTGGATCGGCCCCGTCGTCTTGTATTTCCGTAGATCAGCCATGGCACCAAAGAAGAGGGGGCTGCTCTTGCGGTCGGCGTAAGGAGTGAGACAATAGGAGAATTTTGGGATCTCCAGCTGGGACACCACGGACAGAACTGCTGGACTCAGCCCCATGATGCCGGAGGCGCCGAGAAGGCTGCCGCCGGTGAGCGCGCCGCAGCCGAAGCCCAAGCTGGTGGACACCTGCTGGTCCTTGTCGTTGAAAGTAAATGCTTCGTAGGCGAGGACGCCGGCCGCCTCCACGCTGCCGTATCCGTAGTCGTACCGGCACGTCTTGTTGGAGCAGTTCTTGCTATTGGAGTTATCCTCCGTGCACAGCCTGCTGCTGCAGGGGACAAAGGCCAAAGATGACGACTTGGCGGGGTCGTAGAGAGGCTCTCGCTGCTTTGCCGTGTCGTTGAAGAGCTTGCACTGCGTCCAGGTAAGGTCGCTGCCGGTGTCGATGATCAGGGTGTGCAGCTGCGGCGGCGTGCCAATGCCGACCGTAACGGTGTACCCCTCGTCGCTGATATGAGCGACGGGCACCGACATGTTGCCCGCGACACGAGCCTCGAGCCTCGCCACCCGAGCCTTGCTCGCATGGGCGGAGCGGCGCCACATGTCGTGCACACGCAGCGAGCTGCCGGCGTAGGGGTGCTTGAGCTCGGCGCGGAAGCCGGCGTCGCTGCCGGCGTACGGGTGTTTCAGCTCAGCGTCGCTGCTGGCGTACGGATGCTTGAGCTCGGTGCGGAGGCCGACGTCGCTGCTGGCATACGGGTGCTTGAGCTCGGTGCCGAAGCCAGCGTCGCTGCTGGCGTACGGGTGCCTGAGCTCGGTGCCGAAGCCAGCGTCGCTGCCAGCATAGGGATGCTTGGGCTCTGTGCTGAAGCCGGCGTTGCTGCCGGCATAGGGGCGCTTGAGCTCGGCGCGGAAGTGGGCGTCGCTGCCGGCGTACGGGTGCTTGGGCTCATGCTCGGGCGCCGGTGGACGCGGCTACGACGGCGGCGAGCGAGAGAAGGGGGATGAGGAGACGAAGATATCTTGCCATTTCGTCAGGGCGAGTGCCTACCGCGAGCAGCGTGCTGCGAGCTGGGGAAGGGACCCTGATATGATGCACCTGCTACAGTTGGCAGCATAGTGCTACAGTATTCCATTGTATCGCTTGCTACAGTTCGGTGCTCTGGTCGGTCAGAATGTCAGAGGGCAGCCTGGCACACTGCTACAGTACTACAGTGCTCCATCGTAATACAGCCCAGATATGTTAAACCCTAAACCCTAAACACTGCTACAGATATGTTACAGTATCTTAAACCTTCAGAAATCTAAGGGACATTAATGGTGGCTTGGCGCCTGAGAACCTCGAGCATTAGCATCACATGAAGGAAAAACTGACAACAAATAAAGGGTCCTTAACGTGAAGCTTCATTGGTCGTGTCCTCACGTGAAGCGGTCAGGTCAAAGTCACGCCAAGTGGTCAGAACATGTCACATCTCAAATCACATCATCTCATTGGAACCTATCTTGCCCGTACTTGTCAATTGTCATGTGAAGAACTGAAGATACTACCTGATGCTTTCTTTTTTGCGATGAAATGCACCGAGGGAGTGAGGGGCATATTAGTATGATAACAAATTTAATAACAATTGAAAATAAGTGGATTGAGTTCGCATTTGACACGTCTCAATTTTATATGTATTTTACACAGTATGGCAAATTGGTACTCACTGCTACCAATGAATATTACCAAAACTTGTGTGCTTTCCACAGTACCGGTGATCACGGCCAAGAAGAGGACTAGTGAAAAATCTGAAAGTCAAAACTCAGGACACATATTTTTGACTTATTTTATTGTCTGCATGCAGTTAAGGTCAAAGAGCTGCTTCACATAGCCTCAACTAGAATTTACATTTATGCCGATTGATGTGCTGCACGTGCAACATCTCAGACGTCTGTAACCAAGGGCTGAAACAAGACATGGAGATTCTTGCGGTTTACAAGACCTCCCAACCATCCTCTAGATCATCCGATGAAGAAACCAGTTGATATCCAAGATTTTCTGCGTCCTGTGATCCTCCAGATGTAATGGCCTGACTCGTATCTGCCTGCTTCTTCGACCACCGGAGTTTCCTCGACAGGCTCCTCAAAAACATCTTCTGCAATGAGCGAGTAGTTGTTATCTCTTCAGAGACATTTGTTCTCCAATACAATATTACCTGCTTAGACTTTCGAGCGTGTCTATGAAATAAGCTTCAGAAATAGTAACATCAAACTAAAAGAAGGGCTCTTCCTAACCAGATTTATGCAAAATGGACAATATTATGATGTAATTCGCCACCACAATTCATTTTCCACTACCATGACAGCACCAGTGTTTGACCATAGTACCTTAAATGATGCGTTTTCTCGTTGAGGGACTGGGCACACCTCAATTTTGTCATTTTTCATGTGCTTCTCACCATCCACAGAATGAACCATGTTATCAGTCCACATACTTGGATCATCAGCACAGCTGGACACACTTGTGCTCAAGTCATGAGAAATGCAAGTTCCTGCAGAAGATCCAATAGGAAGCATAGAAACATAAATGGTCACTGTTATGCGCAGGAGTCACTGTCATATTTCCTAACATAAATACTTCATTATCAGAACTGATTAAGGTGAAGCTGTTATCTGCAGGAGTCACAGTCATAGTATTTCCTAACATAAATGGTCAGGGAGACATGGTAGGCCTCCAAATGGGTAGTGTGAGCAACATTAATTAACAAACTAGTATTGGTGGAAAGTGTGTGTAGTGTTAACATTGGCACCTTTTGGAGGGAATCAAGCAATGATCAATTTAAGCCATTCCAATCTATAATCCCTAGCATATCAGCATTACCCCTACGGTTCATTATACTATCTAAGCAATTGTATTGAACTGTAAAAATCATATTTCCTAGCATAAATGGTCGGTATGATTATGTGGAGAAAATGGGCCTTCAATACCAAACTATTAAACAATATCCCAAGTAAGACCATCATCTAGTTTTAATTAAGTACAGAAATTTTGTATGTCTTATATAAAATTAATTATACTATTTTGCTCAATTATGTCAGACAAACTTCATTATCAAATACTATGAAGTTGAGACGAATCAGAATAGTTTGCTGTTGAAAACATTTGGGCTTCGAAGTGCATCTAACTATGACAGGAGAGATAATAGAATAGTAGGTCACATTCCATATAAGTGTAGAGGTACAAACCATGTGTAGTTGATTCCACAGGGCTGTTTGCACTGTATGATACAATGTGCAATTCGGGCCTGTTTGCTTGTGTCCCAGGCAGAGTTGCCTGGCAGGGCTGAAAGCAAACAGCCCTTTCATAATTTGTGCTAGAATCTTCTAGCAGCGGTGCATTAAAAAAATCCGTAGAGTTTACCAGGATATCTGCGAAAATGCAGTATATTAGGGCACAGTAAGTAACATAAAAACGAATCATATGCCTTTGTCATTCTATAGATAAAGATAAGCTGGAGCAACTTGCCTGAATGTCCAGACCAGTGCAGTCCAGCTTGCTCTGTCATTTGCTCCGTGTGCAATGTGTGAGGTACATAACCATCTTGGGTTATGGTAGTGGAATCTGCCAGGACACGTACATCATTTTTTTAATCAAAATAAATGTAAAACAGATTAATGTATTTATGACAGGTGGACAAATGTTTAAATAAGCCAGTTGTATATCCTATAAAGCACTTGCTATTTTTTTTTCTCAAGCAAACAGTCAAAGATATATATGTTTAAGCCATTATTTTGATTTTTTTAAAGAACAAATAGTCAGTATGCTTAAATTTTACCCACTTCTATCAATACTAAAACTTGCAAATGTGGAAAAAAAAAAGGGCCTTTATAATGAGCAGACATAACAGAAGTACAGAACTATCAGTCAGAGTTAAATGGTGAAAAGATGCAAACCATGCACTGCTACTCCAACAGGGTCGTTTGCACTGTATAATACCATTTGCTCTTCATAATTTGCATGAGAATTTTCTAGTGGTATTACTCCACTACAAACAGAAGAATCTGCCATGAGATGAAAGCTCGGTAAGTAACTTGAAAAAAAAAATGATGTGCCTTTGCTATTCTTATAGATGAGGATAAAATGAGGTACAAGCCTGAATGTACAGAACAGTTGAGTCCAACTTGCTCTGTTACTTCTGTTTCCAAATCATGAGGTGCATGATCGTCTTGATGTATGGTGGTAAGTTCTGTCAGGTCAATTACAAAATTTTCATTAAAATTTAAACAAATATAAAGACAGATCAAAATATTGATGGAAGGTGATAATGGATGTAATAACCCAATGGTCTGGGCATATGGCTATGGAATGAAGTATAATTTTACAACTATTTTTTAAAAACACAGTATTGTTGATATTAAAAGTTTGGTCTCATGATAACGAACCATGCGATCGCTGTTGTTTTACATAAGTCTCTGGATTCCATAAAATGACTTCCTCAGAGCTGTCTGAAAGGGGAAAGGAAAACAGTACAGAAAAATTATTAGTTAGGCAAGAAGATGCAAATAAAGAGAAATAAAGTGTCTATTAGAAAAAAAAAATAGTACCATATATTCTACTTGTTGAGATGTCCTCAGGCAAAATACATAGACCATTTGATTCAATATTAGCTCCTTCAGATGAATTATTTTCTGGGTGCTCATGATTCATCAAGGATAAACCTGTACTCTTTGTTGATTCAATATTAGCTCCTTCAGATGAATTATTTTCTGGGTGCTCATGATTCATCAAGGATAAACCTGTCCTTTTTGTTGAAAATGATTCAGTTTGATGGGCATCAGTATCACTGCCAGCATAACTGTTCTCCATGGTAATGAAGGATGCAGGAGGAGTTGAGGGTTCAGTGTTTGATCCAACTAGCTCCTTTTCAATAGATGCTGGCGAAGATTCAGTGATAACATAGCGACTAGATTGATCGTTATTTGGCACCTCATTATCAGTAAAAGAACCATAAAATATTGCATGGACATCTTCAATGAATTCGACAGCCTTATCATGAGCCGAATCAAGATACTTGATCGGGAGCTGTCCATAAATGGGGAAAGTTAGTAACAAAGCATTATCAAGAAAATCCTATGTTGCGTTAGAATATCAAAATATGTCTAAACAGAAAAAAATCATGTTAAACATTGAAGTTATTAGAAGGCGCTACTACTACCTCCATGAACTTTCTCACATTTTCCTCAAATCCGTCAAAATTGATTCCCATGTCGAATCCACCCATTTGTGAGAAGTCAATATACTCTGAATCAATGCTTCTCGCCATTAGTGAAAATATCCTGTTTCAGAGCACAATGAAAATTCATCATTAGTACTAGGTTCTAGGAATAAGCTTGATAGCAATCCAGATATCTGACAGTTGATGTACTTGATTTGCATTAAACTATTCACTGGCACTGAGTGGTAAATGCTAGTTTATATACATAATCTGAACCTACATAACTACTATCAATTAATAGGATTCCTGGTCAGAACGATACAATGTGTTTGCAATAAGACAAGGCAGTTTATGTCCTGTTTCTTCCATGTCAAGCCATGTTTGCCTGGTCGAATTTGCAAATTAGGATGACACTAGTGTCTGGACCTTCAGAAGAGTTGTACTACAATCCCTAGCTGAATTTAGCAAAGTGTCGTGCTTGTCATTCACACAACCTACAGTGGACAGTTCTGCTCAAACAAAGCTTGATGAGATTAAGTTGGGCAGAAAAGGGTTGATTTCTATCATCGAACCGTTGGTGAAATCTCAGGCAGGATTATCTGATCCCCTCTCCAATCGACCACAAAATTAAGTAGTGAGCAACTAGCATCCAGGCACCCAACCAAAAGAATCATCAAACTAAAGCATAGTCCTTACAGAACCCCAGTAAAAGAGCACCATACTGCCGTATAATAAAACTAAAAGGAGCCGAACATGGTGGGAACCAAGAAGAGATGAACCTACCCGCGCCGTCGGATTAAACCAACGCCAGAATCAAGAATCGCAGCGACGACGAATAACGAATCCAACGAGAACGAAAAGTGCTCGCTTATGGAACCGAGGTAGGGGTACATACAAAAAGAAAGAACTGAAACCCGCACCTTCCGTCGCCGGCCGCCGGCGACGAGTGAGCTCTCGAAGCCGCCGTCTAGCCTTTTCGGGGAAGAAAGAAGAAGAAAACAACAAACGAAGCGGAGTCGCTACTCGCTACGGAGCTGAGTGGACGGAATACAAAAAAGTGGCCAAGCGCGAATCTTTTGGAGCACGAACTCCTCTCCCGGGCCTGACGCTTGTGCGGCCGCAGTTGGTGTAGTTTTCAGAGGCGACAAGACGAACGCCACAAATTAATTAATGCAAGTCGGTTATTTTGTACGGCTATGATTAATCCAGTGATCTTTGGGGCCGATCAGCACCGTTGTTGGGTTTAGGACCCGTCGTAAAAGAACATCCTTGGAATCCCGTTTTGGAGAGAGACAGGAACTCTGTTTTTCTCCCCTTCTACGAGCAGGAAAAGGACTCGTGTGATTGTATAACATACAGAATTACTACATGGACATATTTCTTTTTTTCTGATGGAAACAATTTGATTTCAAGAAAAGTTTCTGGGTGCCTGATGCTAGTTCTAGGAGCCTCAACCCTCGATGTTTGCACTGTAGGAGAATTTACAGAACTTTGTGACTACTAACTAGGTGGCCACAACCGATGCTTTTTCTGAAAGAGAAGGGCGACGAAAATGAAAATGACAGCATATATATATATATATATAGACAGCATATAGATAGAAGGAAAGCGAGTGATTTTGGGCTGCAAAGAGGCGCCTCGGCACACGACACGTTTGGAATGGCGCCAGGAGGCTTTCTTTGGCCTTGGCCCCTTGTTGATACCAGTGGACTAAATTATTATGCCTAGCTTCGTCTTCTGTCTGGCCACAGTTTCACTGGAGAAAACTTGGGCTACAAGTGCAAAGCTCACATCAGCAAAGCAGAGAGCATCAAGTGTATCCAATTAACCCCCCAAAAAGTATATCCAATTAATCCAAAAAAAAGGTATATCCAATTAACCATTATCCTTAACAGAATAGCTGATATATGAACACCCGAGTGAATAATAACGAATTAAATACGGGAAAGATAAGGCACTGAATCGAGAAACAGAATAATCCACACAGTTTTAAATTTTTCACTTCTGCAAAAACCTGAAACCATGTCTCTTGCAGTCGCCTTTCCAACAGCTATGAGCCACAAACAGCTCCACATGCTACCCACAGGGACATAGCTTTACCTTACACGAAAACTATAATTATTTCGGGAATATAGGTGAGGAACAACTCTAGAAACCTATGGACCTATGGCTCAACAGTCGTCACTTGCTGCCATTCACCATCCACAGCTTCCTTCCACAGGGTCACATTGTTGTTGCCATCAGACACCGCCAGTATGTTCCCAGTCAGCGACCAAGACAGCCTCCACACAGGGGTTCTGAAATCGTACAACACCCGGCCTTCCCACTGCTCGCCTTCTTTTGCTGCTGTCCAGATAACAACTGTTCCATCCTGAGAGGCACTGGCAATGGTGGACTTTGGAAGGCCCAGGTTTGGCGCCCACGCAACGTCTCTCACCCAATCCTTGTGCATCTGTAGGGCAGGGAAACAGTCCATCCGCCAACTGCCATTGTTGAGCTTCCACACCTTCACCGTGTTGTCACAGCCACCAGAAGCGAGTTTCTGAACATACTCAAACTGACCAGAAGATCCTGCACTGATTAGAGCTCCCGGTGCCATTGCCGGAGCCCAAGAAACTGAGGTCACACCGACTGGATGTGCCTGATCAATACGCGTGGTGTCCCAACCTCCATCAGAACGAGCAGTGAAGACTGAAATGTTCCCATCTGATGAACCACAAGCCAAGCATAGACCCAGTTCATGAGGCGCCCATGCAATGGAATTCACGGAGGACTTGTGCTCAGCAAAGGTGTGTGCCATTGCCCATTCATCAGGCTTGCTTCCTTCCTTCCAGATGATCACCCGGCCATCGTAGCTGCAGGATGCAAGCATGGAACCAAACTTGGGATGAGCCCATGCGACTTGCCATACTGGGCCCTGGTGTCCACTCAAAGTTGCAAGCTGCTGATGAGAGTTTCCACTTACGCCAATGATCTTTATTGTGTTATCAGAGGAGGCTGTAGCTAGGCGCTTCCCATAGTAATCCATGGCAATATCATGCACCACATCTTGATGCCCAGTCTCAATCTTATGGGGCGGCATTGTTCCAATGATCTAACTTTAACTTAACAATATGGCAACCTTCTTCTGTGTTGATCACTTCCAGTCTCCTATAAGGTTAAAATGTGAGGATATCAGATAAACGAGAAATCAAAGAATAACTACATAAGGTATGTACACTTAGCTAAAAAAATGAGGCCAAGTTATACAACACCATATATTCATATGGAGTTGATAGTATGCCATACTGCGACCACAACACATCCATACAGAACACTGATGTTCTACAATTGGCCCAAATTCATCATTCGCTAGATTGCATACTAAAACACAGGATGAATGAGGATACACCACTGAACAATATATTTCATTTCATCTATATAAATTAGCTTATGAACCTCGGAATACTGGGCTGGGCAATGGCATATCTATCACAGCATCAGGAAAATAACACCAATCCACCATGTTAGCAATGTTCATGAATGGTGATGGGAACTTATTTTTGGAAGAGAAGTAGGAAAACATAGTCCAGCATCTCAGCACAAAAAACAGCAAAAACATTTGGTACAATAACATGGTTTAAAATATTAGATCGCAACCCTCTCAAAACCAATTGTATTCAGACTAGGCTCCGAAATCAACCGAAAAGAGCTTAAACAAACTTCAACAACCAACAGGGAGAGGGGGGGAGATCCTAAGTGGAAAAGCTCCTCCCAAAGCGGCTGCTGGAGGGCGCGAGGCGAGAGGCGGAGCCGCTGACGCTGACGCCGCCGCCCAGTCTGGGACTGCCCGCCGTGGCTACCGACGAATCTCCGCAAGACACGCTGAGAGAGTGCTGCGAGAGATGGAGGAGGTGAAAAACAGTAGATCTCACCGGCTCCTTCTCCCTTCTAACGCGGGATGGACACCGCGGCCCCTGGATCCTCACGCGCGTAGCCGGCGACGGAGAAGAAGACCGGGGGCCAGGAACGACGGAGGGAGGCGGGGCGGCGATGAGAGGCGAGACGGCGCGGGAGGCAGGGCGGCGGTGGTAGTCCGAGCGGGAGCGGTGGGGCGGCGGAGAAGAGAAGAGAAGAGAAGAGAAGAGTTCGTGGTGCGCCGCGGGATCCCCGTACTACTACAGATCAAACAAAGAACCAATCGATTCCAGGAACGGGAGTAGCGGAGGAGATGCAAGATTGAGCGGAGAGGTCTCGCCTTACCCGCGCACGGAGGGGGCGATGAGCCGAGCACGAGGAGGAGCCGTCGTGGAGGAGGGGAGCGCTGCCGCTAGAGAGCCACGTCTCGCCTTACCCGCTGACGACGACGAGCAGGAGCCGG